>JAHBCN010014345.1:5000-22728 GCA_019359885.1 Listronotus oregonensis
TGGTTGGATCCTCCGTCGTACTTCCGGGGAAAATGCATTTGTGTATTTGTCCAGAAAATTTTTAGAAAATATTCAAACATGCGATAAAGCGGGGTTTTTTAAAGTTTTTTGGGAAAAAATATTAAAAATTGCGATTGGACGGAAAAATTTTTTTGACCTTCGGGGGTTCCCCTTTTTTTTTTTATCGGGACAACAAAAAATTTTGGGGGGGGGAAAACCCCACTATTAACGGGGAAAAAAATTTAAAAAAAATTAAAATGGTTTAGCAATATACCCAGTAATTAACAATTATTTAAAAAGGTTTTTTAAAATTAACCCTTTTTTTTTTTTTTAATTTTTTAAGCCATAATCAAAAATTTAAAAAAAAAAATAAAAGAAAATTATTTTAAAAAAAAATTAAATTTTTTTTAAAATTTTTTTTTTTTTTTAAAAAATATTTTTCCCTTTTTTCTATATAATGCCCCAAAAATACTTCGCCAGTTGGGGAGCAAAAAAAAATTTTTTAAATACTTGGGTCTTTGGGGTTTTTTACCGGGGCCCCCAAAAATTTTTTAAGGGGTTCCAGTGGTAAAAAAATTTTGGCATCATTTTTTTTTTCTTTGGTCTTTAAAATTTAACACCCCTTTTTTTAAAAATTCATTTTTTAAATTTCATTTTTTTTAAAAAAAAAGGCCCAAAAATAAAATAAAAACCCCAAAACATTGCTTTAATTTAAAAAAATTAACAAAAACCCAAAAGGGAATTTTTTGGGTTTAAAAAAACCCACACGAACAAACCTAAAAAAGGTTTTTTTTTTTTTTTCAATTTTTAAGTCAACAAAATATTACTATTAAAAAAAAATTTTTTCCCTGGGGGCTGTAAAGTAATATTTGTATATTAAAAAAGATACCAATCATTTTTTTTTTAAAATCTTTTATTAGGTTTTTTTGGGAAATACAAAATAGTTCCTTAAACTTTGAAAGGGGGGAAAATTTTTAAAGAATGTTTTTGATTCCCCGAGTCAAACATGGGGTTGGGCATGGGCTGGGAAAAACCCTTTTTATTTTTTGGGGGAGGCCCCGTGAACCAAATTACCCGGGTTTTTTTGATTACATAACTTATGAATTTGACATGTTGGGGGTGTCGGTCTCGCCAAATGTCTTTCCCCAAAATAATATTTTTTTTATGTTTCAATTAAAAATTTTTGGGGAAATCGAAAAGGGGAAAAAAGGGTTTTTTTTTTTAAAATTTCCTATCATCTTTTTGCACCCCCCATAAAAAAAGCACAAATTTTAGTGTTAAAGATTAGATTGTAGTCTAGTCGAGAAGTGTTTTTTCCCGCGAAAAAAATTTAAAAATTCGAAAATTATGACGAAAAACGCATTCGCCCCGGGAAAGAAATCTTAAAAAAGGGGTTTTTTTAAATTTTTCTCCCAAATTTAAAAAATTTAAAATTTTTATTAACAAAAAAAAAAAAAAAAGTTTCGTTTTTTTAGGGGAAATAAAAAAACCCTAAGAATAATTGAAAAAAAGATCCAAAAAATTTTAAATTTAAAGGTGAACAGGGGGGAAACCCCGGGCTTTTTTTTTAAAATTTTTTAAATTTTAAAATTTAAAAAATTTTCGCTTTCAGAACCCCCAAAAAAAATTTTTTAAAAAATTTTTAAAAATTAAATTTTTTTAACAAGTTCATTTTTTTATTTTAAAAAAGGTTTTGAAATTTTTTTTTAAAAATTTGAAATTTTGAAAAAAAAAAAAAAATTTTATGACTAATTAAAAAATTTTTTTAAATTTTTTTTGTTAAGGGTGTAAAGTTAATTGAAATAATTGTTTTTTAAAAGGGGTTTTTTAAATCTACTTTTTAAAATTATTAAAAATTTAAAATGACGGGGAAAAACTGACGGGGAAACCCTTATATTTTTTTTTTTTAAAATATAATTTGATAAAATAATGTAAATTTTTAAAATTTTTTTTGGTCAATATCAATTAAAAATAAAAAAATTTTTTAAATTTTAAATATGTTTTTTTAAAATTTTTTTTTGCACTTTTTAAGTTTTTTTTTAATAGTCTGAAAATTTTACCTATATAAATTTTTCAAAAGGGTTTTAAAGTAGCATTTTTTTTATATTTTGCATTGCAAGGTATTATTTTGATGTGTTTAATTCTTGACCGTTGTGCGTTGCCATCTGGGCTAAAGTTAAACATATAAAATTTTCAATCTCACTTTCTTTGTTGGTAACTCAAATCCAGCAACAAACTGTTATCATCAAAAACAAATGCTACAGACCAATAATAAAATTATTTTTATTTGGTCGGCTCTTTTATGTTGTAAGTTTAATTAAAAGGTATAACACTAAACTTTACTGCAGTGTTACTGATTGCAATATCAGTCTGCTCTTAAGTCAGTCAAAATAAGAGTTTTCTTTCGTTATTTAATTTTAGTCAATGCTGAACGTTGTTTTTTATGTTTATAAAAATTTTCATTGACTACGTTTCAAATCTGAGGCTAAAAGGCTCATTTACATCTTCCCTGATTACATATTTAAAAAAAAGGACTGGACTCGTAATATCTAAACCTTTCAAGTTATAAGAACGATAACGAACGTTTTCAAGTGAATTTGACTTAAAATTATTGGTGGATTCTCCAAGTGCAGCATATTTGTATGATTCTGAGAAATTATCTTGAATTAAGTCCATATGACTTTTCACAATGGATTTTTAAAAAACCAAGTTTACTAAAGCAGACACAATTTGATTTGTGCATTTATCTACTATCTTCATCATTATAACAGTTTTATATTCTTTAATAGGTTTAGTGAAAAAGGCCACTATTTTGGGCCTTAATTCGATGATAAAATATATATTAACATTTTTAAATGTGGATCACAAAAGTATCTATTGGGAAAATCTTGTTTGACATCTTTATAGAAGTCAGATTTTATATTCTACAGTTTTAATAATGTTGTATTTGGGTCGACACAGACGTTATTACTGGATATCAAGGATTTCTCAGTAATGATTATTATAACTATTGAAATAATTACAAATAATAACCCAATGTGTACCCTTCTTATACAGGTTACCCAATTTGGTGCCACTAAAAATTATTTTTATGGTTCTTTCCCAAGTCCACTTTTGCCACACAATAAGTATGGTTTTCTATAAAAAAAATGCTATTTACTATTCCAACTCCTTTGATCCAATACCCATGTTTAAAAATGTGATATATTTCAAGAATTAACATTAACAGACCATCTTAATGACATAAAATATACTTGGTGTCCTTTTAAAAAGAATGCTTTTAACAGTCTTTCAGTGTGTTTGATTATAATAATTTTGTGCATTTACTATACAGATAAAGGGGCATAAAAAATGGACATAGTATGTAAATTTAAACAACTTGTTCTTTAAATAAAAAGCAAATTTTCTAATGATTATAGGACACTTAATTCAGATGACCCTATATATACAAAATAACGTAATCAGTTTAAAAATTTACAATAACTACTATAAATAAAGTTAAGATTAAATGCTCTTATCCCAAAAGTGCAGGGTAATTAATAATAATAATTACCAAATGGATTCTATGTTGGTGACATGGTGGGTTGCAAAGTCAAAAAAAAGAAGAATCAGATCTGTTGGATGGTTACCTTTGGTTCGTCAATTCTTGGGTCCTGCCCAGTTCTCTATTCGTTTAACTCTCTTGCAGAACATTGTACACCATTTGAAGGTTTTTAAAAACTTCCCAAAGAATTGTACTGAACATTAAAAGTAATTCTATTAAACTTGTTTCTGCGTGAGTTTTACCGTTTTCTGGATGAAATGAAGCTGAAAAAATGACCAAACTTTATTAATAAGTTAGAATAGTAAGTAATTACAATTTTATTAACAAAATTCAGAATTACTCATTTTTAAAAGAGCGATGCATAATACTATACTGCACAATAATAAAGTTAGTAAAAAAACCATAGGTATGTATTAATAAACTGAAATATATTCTTTACTATAAAGCAGAAATTTAGACATTAACAAGAGTTCTTTGATCTTTCGTTAAATATTATTTTATATAAATTCTAGATGCTTTAAAAAAACTAAAGGTTGACAAGGCTATACGTATTTTCTTAAAAATAAACTTATAAAATCAATAGAACAATATATTAATAAATCAATATGCTCAAAAAAAAATTTTTTAAGAGCTATTATCTTTCCATTAAAAAATACAGCAATTGCTCATGATGACCCTAAGTAAACAGGGTTCATCAATGTCGATCAAAATGTTATTTTATTAAAAAAGCTACTAGATATTTTTTAAAAAAATTTAAGACTGATAAAATATACTATAATACAAAAACAATTTACTAAAAAAATCAATGAATTAAGTGTGTTAATAGAAATCAATATACCCAAAACTATTTCTTTGCAAATGTAATTATCATCCCAATAAAAATACAACAATTATTCAATGACTTTGTATGAGATTCAACAATCTCGTCCAAATCTTAATATCTTGTAAAATTAAATTTAATTTTTTTTTAAGGGCTGATAAGTATACTTACCACCCACAGTAAAAATGGTTACTAAAAAAATTCAGTTAATTGATGTATAAATAGAAATCTAAGTATACCCAAAAAATATTTTTTTAACCTAATTATTACTTTCCATTAAGAATTTACAGAAATTCATGAATAATCCAGCCAGCAACAGTTTATCAGTTTTGTCAAATATCTTTTATTATATATATTATAACATATATATATATACTATATATATATATATATATATAGTATATATATATATATATATGTATATATATATATATATTTATAATAACAATATGCCATATATACTATATATATATATATATATATATATAATACCATATATATATATATCATATATATATATATATATATATACTGTATATATATATAAAAATAATAGTTATAAAAAAGTCAATTTGATTAATTGGGTCTGTTAATATAGTCTATTCTTTTCAAAATATGTACCAAATCTAATTATCAAAAGCTTTCAATTAAAAAATACGGGAGTATTTTACTTGACCCTAGAGCAACGAGGGTTCGATAATCTCTCGTCCAACTATTCACCAAAATCTTCACCTGAAATTCAGCGGGACGATGGCAAGTTCAGTGGCGGCGTGATTTACAGGTCGCGGGCGCGTCGGCACGCAACGCCCCCACCAGAAAGCACTGATTTTCATCGAGGTACGACCGTGGCACGCTCATTCGCGCGTCTTACGCGCCGTCACAGTATGTTCTGGTAGTCTAGACCCACAATTTTCTTACTGAAAGTTTTATTACGATCGCGATTCCTGCATTTCATATCATTTGGATTTGTCTCCCGTGCTGGGTTATTTTACTCATTTACTCCTAAACTATTTATTCTAAATCATTTTACATGGACGGAAGTCAGATCCACATAGAAATGATGCTAAGGCTCTTAGGGTGCTGGGGAAGACAGATGACCGGATCTGGTTGAATTCTCATCTTCCACCAAAACTCAAAAGACGCACGTAATTCTTGGCAATGGCGAAAATAAAGGCAGGGGTTCGGATCCTACGAGGACTTTACTAATGTGGCACCTGCGTCAAGGCGGCGGAACAATCCGGAAACATCCAGTGGTCGGCGAAAAGACTCTAATTAAGTACTATCAACAGTTTTAATGTCACTTTAAAACTGATAAAGTAGTATCCTTGCAAAGAATAAAACTATCTTTAACTGCACATACAGGCCTTTCTTAAGCTTCATTACGGCTTTGTAGAGTTTTTAGAGTGGGAATCCTTTTAAGTTTATATTTATGAAAAACGTTTTTGAGACACTAATTTGCTTGCGAAAATACGTTTGATGTTGCTTCAGCATTTATCTTTCAAAAGTGTATAAATACATGATATTCATTTCTGTTTCTTAGGATCATCTTTTCAACAAAAAAGTAGTTGTTCAAAAAAATAATTAGTTTAAATATAGTTATTTAAAAAGATATTAAGTTTATGGGTTAATATAATGTCTGAGCATATTATTGCCCTTATATTTGCTATAAATTCAGGTCCACAGTGGGGATTATATTATACACATTTTTATTAATTAAGATGTAATTTTCTTCACCTACTAATTTTATTATTTTATTGGTGCAGAATTAATAATCCACTTAGTAGCTACAGGGTTTTTATATTTTCTGGTCTAAAGTCTTAAAAATTTTAAATAAATCAAAAGATTCTCTTACTTCCACCTATAGATGTTCAGTTAAACAGCCACCTATAGTTTCTACTGTTTTTCGAACTTGCTTTACTTTTGTTTGCGCATTTCTTATAAATACATTCACATTGTAGTTAGATCGTTTAATATTATTTAATTTATGTGATAAGTTTTGTTTAAATTAGAAAAAGCCATATATATTAGTAATTATAATTTTAGTTGTATAATAAAATGTTTGACCACGAAGCTTACTTTTTTAGTAATTTAGGAGTTTTATCACTTCAATTAATTATTCTACATAAATTTATAAATATTATTTTAAAAACAAATGGCTTTTTACGAAGTTTTTAAAAATAAATATATTTTTTTTATTAGTTTTAATAACTAGTTACAAAAAGCCATAATTTTCGCTTTAATTAAAAAGTAAGATTCATTTGACTACGTAAATGTTGAAGTTTTTCTAGAAAGAGTTTTTGCATATTTTTAATTTTTGAATTGAAAAAGAATCTATATCATATTAAAGTCAGAAAAAAAAAAAAACATTGCTTTGTGTGCACATACCTACAATGTACAAAACTGCTGGGAAACATATTTCATAACTCACATTCCTCATTGCTCTGATTACAAAAAAATGATGCTTTTTCTCTAATATAATATTAACATACATTCATAACTGCTTAATTAAACATATTTTAATTTAAATCATTTATAGATGTTATCAAAGAAGTATCTTTCAAAGATTACTTATAATGGAATTTTCTTTATAATCTCTCGGTTACCTAATAACAGTATTATTTAATCCCCTTAGACCTTTTTTGGAGTCGTACATGCATCAGTTGACGATATTCTATGAACGAAGGCGAATTAATTTAAAATATACATATGAAATGTCAATCATATGATTTAAGCCAACACATACATGTACGTATAGATATAATTCATAAATGAAGGATAAAATTCTTAATTAATTCTTCGTATGTACAAAGTTAAATAACACCAATACTGCATGTAAATGTTGATGACGCTATCTCGTGAGAAATACAAAAATTAGTCGGAATTATGATCTTAAATATAATACGCTGATCTTTGCAAAGTCTGAAAACATGCCGATTTCTGGTTTGCTATGAATATTTTAGATATTTTATCTATTATTTTTAATATCTCAAAGTAGAGATTATCAGTTTATTTATCGAACTCCCCAAAAAAAAAAAGTACACTGATCCCAGAAAAGTTTTTTTTACTAAAAATTTTTTTGGGGGTTCCCCTAATGTATTTTGACATTTTGAAATCAAATTTCTTAAAAGTGGCCCCCTAACTCCGGGGGAAAAAACAGATGTTCCAAAAAAACCCCCTATTTTCCCCCAAAAAGGTATTACTTTCATCCTTGCGCCCTAAATTGGGAAAAAAAAAAATTTTTATAAAAATAAAAGAAGGGCCCCCAAAAATGAAAAATTGTATCAAAAAAAAAAAATTTCAGAACAAAGAAAAAAATTTTTTATATTTGGGGCCCCCCAAAAAAAGGGGAAAAAAAAAATTTTTGAATTTTTTAAAGGGGAAAATTTTGAATAAGGCGCTTGGGGGGTGCCTTTGATCAGGGGAAATTTTTTTTTCCCCAAAAATTTTTAAAGCTGATTTTTCCCCAAAGATAATGTAATTAAACTAAAAATTTTTATGGACTTAGAAATGGGATTAACAGGTCTATATTTTTTTTGTCTAAGTCTTTATAGACTCCTTCTTCAAAAATGTGGGGCTGTGGGGACAAAAATGAGGAACGGTTTAAAAGATATTTCCCATAAAAAAAAACGATTAAGACAAATAAAGTTTTACTTTGTTTGCTTATTATTGCTAAACCTTGTTATCAAATACTTCAGAAAAGAAATATTGCCATAAAATATTAAAAAAAAAAAACATCCTAAGATACGATTAGCCTAATAATAAAAATATCAAAACTTATATATTTATTAAAGAAAAAAATCTGGGTGATAAACAAGATCTTTTTTGGCCTCTTCGGTAGGATTAATTACCATTTAAATTTAAAAACATTTTTGGGAAATTTCGGGGATATCAGTTAGGGGGAAAATTTTTAAAAAAAAGCTAATTAAGAATGATTTGTCACAAAAAAAACTTACCCAGAAAAATTAACAAAAAATTTCTAGTTAGGCATTAATAACAAAAAAATTTTTAATCATTTTCCCCGCAATATTTAACTACTTGCTGAAAATTTAAAAACTGGTTTTTTTTTGGGGAAAAAAAAATCAACTTAATTTTTGGGAAAAAAAGGTATTACGAATATCCTTCATACTGAAAAAAAAAAATAGAATTAATATTAACACAAATTATTAAATTCCATATACAATAACCTATTGCTCTCTTTTTTTTTTTTTGCACATTAAAAAACCCCCCCCCGACTAAAACCTTTTTAAAAAAATTTTTTTTTAAGGGTTTTCCCCAAATTTTTTTGAAAAATTTTTTATTTATTTGTTACAACAGTTGCATTTAGGAGGTAAAATAAATTGAAAACTATTTAGTTAGTGAACACTCATTTGTGGCTAATATAATAACCCAAAGGACGTGCCCAAATTTTTAAAACCCAAAAAATCCCTTTTAACCCCAAAAATTTGTCCCCTCCCCCTTAATATTTGCTTTTTAAAAACCCCCAAAACTTAGCACTAGAATATATATATATATATATATATATATATATATATATATATATATATATATATATATATATATATATATATATATATATATATATTTTATATATTATATATATATATATATATATATATATATATGTATATATATATATATATATATATTTTTTTGGGTTTTAAGAAGTTAACACTCTAAAAAAAAAACCTACGTATAAGAATAATAAAAGAAAACCTTTTTTAAAAAATTAAAATTTTTTTATACCCCTTAGTTTTATTTTTTTTCCTATTTTATTCTTATTAAATTTCTGAGTTTTTCTAAAAGTTAAACTTTTAAACACATGTGTTAAATTAATACTGTAACATATATTTGTACTTGTACTTTTTAATTTTTGTTAGGAAATTTAAAAATTAAAAAAGGCTTTATCCATCGGATCTGACTCGGCTTTTTAAAAAAGGACATTAAAACCCGTATTACTTGTTTTCCCCCCTTAAATAATACTAAAATTATGGGGTGTATAGAATATTTCGATCCTTTAAAAAAAAATTTTTAAAAAAATAATTAAAAAAAGGAGTTTTTTTAATTTTTAAAAAAAAGCCCCGGGGGCTCAAAAAAAACCCAGTTTTTTTTTAAAAGATTATCGGCATCGAAAAAAAAAAATTCGATTAAAACACGAAAAGAATCATGCATATGCAGATAATTTAAATTGCTTAAGTTCAAGGAAACCTCAGTAATATAAAAATTTTTTTTTTTCTATTTAGTTTAAAAAATTAAAATGATTAATTTAAGTTATTTAGAATGTCGGGGGTTTAAAATGTAAAACAAATAATAGCCAAATTTTTTAATGTTTTAAAAACTTTGAAAAAAAAAAAAAATTCATAATATTTTTCCCCCCAAAAAAAAGGTTTTAAATATGGTGATACCTTTCTTTTAAAAAAGCATCTTTTTGCATTTTGCGAATATGTAGGTTTTTTTAAAACTTAAAAAATGTTGTCCAAAGCAATTAAAGAATAGGTTGCGATAGCTTTTTTCCCAAATTTTTAAAATTAATTTTTTGGGGGAAATTTTTTTTGGGGTTCCCGATTTTTTTTGTTGTATGTTCTATAAAACTAATGAAAAAGTTAATTTTTAAACCCCTTTCAATAAGTAAGGGAAATTTAATAATGAAAACAGTATTAAAAGTTTGCATTTCTTTAAAAATATTTTTTAAAAAAAAAAAAAAATTTAAAGGGGCCTTTTTAGCACTAAAAGTTAATGTTTTTTTAAAAACTAAGCTTTTCTTTTTTTGATATAAAGGTTAAAATTAGTTCTTCAGTTTTATTTTATATCAAAGAAAAAAAAAAACCCTTTTGCAAATCACCAAAAGGGAGTAAACATTAAATGAAATTTGGGGGATAATGCTGTTTTATTTAAAATTTTTTTCAAAATATTAAAAAACAAATTTAAAATATTTGATCTTTGGTTATTAATTGGGGTAAATGTTTCTATGTGTCATTATTAAGGGGTTAAATTTTAAAATAAAAACTAAGGGGGAATAAAATATGACTTTTACTTTCCACCTTTTTTCCCCCAAATTTTAAAAATTATAAAACAGAAATCAATCAATCTTTTTTTTTTTAATTCAGCTCAAAAATATTTCACTGATTTTAAAAAAGTAAGATAATGAGATTTAAGTTATCTTCAACTTTGAAATTTTTTAAAAACTCTGAAATTCCTGAATATAAATTTATTAAGATAATTTAGACTTAATGAAGAAATTTTTTGGGGAAAAACATCCATTTAGTAACTGTATCTTTAAAAACTCAAATTAAATTGAGGGAAAAAATTGATTTGAAAAAATTTTTTCTTGAAAATATTTTTCTCTGTCTAAAAATAACTAAATTGATAGGGGAAATTTATTTTTTTTTCGTCTCTGTTTTAATGCCCCCTAATTACAAGTTTTTTTAGAGGGAAAAAAACCCCATTAAATAATATAATATTTTTTGCAGATTTTCTCTAGTATATTTAAGAAGAACAAAATTATCAGCTGTTTAAAAAAGCAAGCAAAAATTTTTTTTTAAAGTCAGGATATTGCTTTTTTTTGAAGGCAAATTATTCAAAGATGGGGTTTTTTCACTAAACCATATTTTAAAAAATTCTAAAAAATTTTGTTTTTCTGTATAATAGATTTTCTATATTGGTCAGAAAAACATTAATCAATCTTTTTAAAACATGATATCTACTAATTGGCCCCTTTTCCCCCCATCAGAAAAATTTTTGGAAATTTGTCTTCGGGGGAAAAAAAAAATAAAAAAGGGGGAATTTTAAAAAAAGTTTTAATGCTTGCTTTAAGAATTCTTGGATGTTCCCCCCATGAAATTATTATCCCCCTTTAAATCAACAGAATTCACCCCCAAAAAAGATCCCCCAAAAAACAATTCTGAACATTCTGGTTAGTTTCCTTTTTAATTTTATAAGTTTTTTTTTTTTTGTTTTTTTTTCGTGAAAATGTTGGGGTTTTTTACCTTTAATAAAAATGTAAAAATTTAAAACCCCTTTTTTTTTTTTTTTGTGTAAAAATTTTTGAACTTCCTCATATATTATAAAATGGGGGGCCCAAAAAAATTTATAACATACTTGAAAAATTGATTAAATATTTTTTTTTTGGGCCCCAAAAATTTTTGGGGGGGTTTTAAAAACCAAACAAATATCCAAAAAAGTAATATTTCAATTTTAAAACACTTTTTTCATATTTTAAATTTTTAAATTTGCCCCCAAAAATTTTGGGGGCTGGGATGCAATTTCCTCTCCAAAGCAATTAAAATTTTGTCAAAATTTATTTTTTTAAATTTTTTAAATTCCCCAAAAAGAGCAAAAAGGGAAAAAAAATCGATTCTAAACATGCAGCATTTACATAAAGTTGGCTATTTTATACTTTAGTTTTATTTTTTTATTGGTGATCCCCCCAAAAAAAAACAAACTTTACTACATTAATTTAAATCTAATAAAATTTTAAAAAAAAAACAAAAAAATCTTTAAAAAAAGGTTTAAATTCTGGTGTCGATTTTTCTTTAGTTATCGAAAACCCCTTTTTTAAAACGTTCTAACCAAAGATTTTAAAAAAGAATTAAAATTTTTTTACTAAAAAGGGCCCCGGGTTTTTTTCCCTTTTTTAAATTTAAAATTTTTTTCCTTTTTTTCAAAATATAAAAAATATTTTGTGGTTTACACAAAACAGTTTAAAAGGGGATTATATAACTTTAAAGGGGAAAAATTACTGGAAAAAGGAAAAATTTTAAGTTACTCGATGACATAACACAGTTGTCATACCCCAAATTTTTTTGGGAAAATCAAATTTCCAAACATACCCCAAAAAAAGTGTTGGGTATACAGTAAAAAACCCGATTTTTTACATTTTTTTCCTTTATACCAGTCGAAATATCGTAAAATTTTAAAAAACCCCCGGCATATCAAAGGGGGTTTAAAAAATCCATGGGGGTAAAAGACCTTTTTTGTATCTTTCAAACTATTGCGATGTTGATTATATCTTTTCCCTTTTTTCCAAAAAATCTCCCAGCTGGAGTTTTTATACCTATAGATGAGAACAATGACATCGGCAGATCAATTGGGGGGGTTCCTATTTTTTTTAAAACCTTTTTTAAAATAACTGATATATTTAAAAAAACTTATATAAATAAGTAAAAAATTTTAAACCCAAAAAATTTATAAGTTAATGTAATTTAAAAAAAATTAAAATTATTGGTTTAAAAACTTTGGGGTTTGGGGGAATTTTTTTTAAAAGTCAAAATTTTCCTCCCCAAAAAATTTTTAAATATGTAGGAATTCTTCAATAAATCAAAAATAAATTTTTTTTTTGGGAAAAAGCTCGGATTTTTGGCCCAAAAATTTTTTTGGGGCCTGCTTTTTTCTAAAAAAAAATTTTAAACCTTTTTTCCCCAAAATTTTAAAAAAAACACGTAATGAATGATTTGTTTAAACCAAAATTTTTTTGAGTATTTTTAAAGCCATAAAAAAAGGGGTGAAAACGGGGGTTTAAAAAAGGTTTTTTTTTGGGCCGTTCAATAAAATATCTGTTCCGGAACTATCACCTGCTCCGGGGTTTTTAAAAACCCCCTAAAATTTTTTCCAAATTTTTGGGGAAAAATTTTCCATATTGCCCTTTTTATTTTTTTAATACATTATTAATTTTATCGATTCAAAAACCCCATAAATAACATATTAGATATATAAAATTGGGTGGTCTACCTTTAAATTGTTCCTTTCCATCTTTTATTGTAATACCCAAAAAGGAAAAAATTTACACCCAAAATATAATTAGAATGTTAATTTTCATATGGCCCCCCCCCAAAACCTTTTAAAAAATTTTGGGTTAAAAAAATTTTTTTAAGGGTTTTTTATAAAAAAAAAACCTCGAAAAAAAAAAATATCAAAGTTAAGGTTCATAAAGGTTATCTTTTTTTTTACTTATCTAGAGTTGAAGTAAGCGGGTTTTTAAAAAACTAAAATTTTTGGGGCCTTGGGGGTTTAGTTAAAAATATACCAGCGTATTTAATTTTTTTTTTTATTTTACGTTTTCTTTATTATATTTCAATTTTATACGTGTAATAACAAGTTTTTTTAAAAAAAGAAAAAATTTAAAAAGCAAAAAAGGTTTTAAAAAAATACCTTTTTTTTTAAAATACCTACTTGCGACTACTTTAAGTTATGAAGGCCCCCGGGGTTTCTTTGGAATCAAGGGCCAATGGTAAAATTTTTTTTTTGGTTATAGAGATTTTGAATTTTAAAAAAACGGGGTTTTTTTTTTTTTAAAAAAGGAAGGAAATTAACCCAAAAATTTTTAAATTCCCCAAAAATTTTTTTGTTATCGAGACTTGATTTTTTTTAAAATTCTACTATATTTTTTAAAACCCCCACAAAAAGGTAAAATACCATTCAAAATATTATGACATTCTTTAATTTTGGGGCCTAAACGATCGTCCCGGGTTTACGGATATAAAAATTTTACGTTTAAGATGCTGATATTAAGTGTCGGTAAACTGCCAAAACAATCTTAGGATTTTTTTACACCTGTCAAACCATATAATTAGGATGTTAATTTTCATACGGCTTTGAACCAACTGGGACGCCGACCTAAAAAAAAGAAATTTCATAATTTTAAAACAAATTGCCCTTTAAAGCCAATGCTCGTTTTTACAACTTTCACAGCGAACACGGGGAAAAAAGTTTATTTATTTTTTTATTTTTACATCAAGCCTTAACCACCAAAGTTTTTTTTCTCTCGATGAAACGTTGACCTTTTAAAAAAATCGTTGTGTGGTGCCTTTATGCGGGTTTAAAAACCCCTTTTTCCTTTTTTTTCTATTTTTTTGGGGGGGGTTAAACAGTAAACTGGATGTAAAATTTTTGGGGGGAATGCAAACAAGGAAAACTTAGCAGTGGCCACAGCATAAAATAATTGTGGGAAAAAAGGGTTGGGGTTTTTTTTTTTT
The DNA here is from genome assembly GCA_019359885.1 of Listronotus oregonensis. Taxonomy (NCBI): domain Eukaryota; kingdom Metazoa; phylum Arthropoda; class Insecta; order Coleoptera; family Curculionidae; genus Listronotus; species Listronotus oregonensis. The sequence goes on from JAHBCN010014345.1 coordinate 19,333, forward strand.
CCATAAGAAAATATATTAATTATTATTGACTAAATTTTGGCAAGAACAATGATGAAATTGGTTTGATTACAGTTATTCATGTATTTTATTTCGTACGCTCGCGTTTCGTACATTTTAAAAATTTACCTGAAATATTATCGTTTTATACACTTAATTATTTAATTAATTTTACGCTTCTCGTTTCGTACACCGAGCATTGTGGCTAAATAAAACTAAATAACCAAACAAATAAATACCATATTGAAAATTATTAAAATTATTAAAAGAATTTAAAATTCAAAACCCCAAAGGGGGTAGTCGGTCACGGGTTTGGGTTTTGGTTGTTTTAAACGGCTTTTTCCCTTTTTATTTCAGACGTGACAGATCACAAAAAATAGGAAAGTAAATTTTTTCCCTTTAGGCCGCAACTTTGCCATGGTTTAATCCGTCGGGGTTTTGGAAAAAATTAAAAAAACCCTCAGTTCTGGTTGGTTCTAGTTGGTTCTGGTTAGTTACAGTGGCTTTTTTTTTTTTCCAATTTTATCTTTCAGACTTGATAAATGACTAAAAGTCGGAACAGTAAATTTTTCCTTTAAAAATTTTTTTTATTATCCTATTATAAATAAATATTGTGTTTTTTAAAAGTTAAAAAATTTTTTTCAAAATTATTTTACCTTTTTTTTCCATAAATTTATTTTTTTTTTTTTTAAAACAGTATAAAAACCGAATAATTAATTTTGTGTACAAAATAAAAAAAATTTAAAAATAGGGAAAAAAATTGGAAAAAAAGAAGTTATTTAAAAAAATGCTTGGACCATTCAATTAGCATTTCAGTGGCTCTTATGTCTATAAAATAAATAGTTATATAGTTTATCCCCAACAATAGTCTTTTCAGATTATTAAATTTTTAAAACATAATTTGATAAAAAAATGTGTGTCATAAAAAATTTTTTTTTTAATTTTTTCGTTTTTGGGGAAAAAGTGGAATCGTTTGCGGGGGGGAAAAACCTTTTTTTTTCAAATTTTAAAAACATTGACAAAAATTTTCTTAATGTTAAAAAAATATCCAGTGACTCCCCCCCCAAAATGAAAAAAAAAAATTAACTTAAAGTAATTTAAATCCAAACTAAAACCCAAAAAAAAAAAATTTTTTTTAAAAAAAAATTTAAAATAAAAAAAAAAAATCACATCTTAATTAAAAAAGGATTTTTTTTAACAATAAATTAAAAAAAAAACTGTCTGAAAAAAACCCCTGAAACAAAAAAAAAAAACATAAAAAATTTCCCAAAGCATGGCGGGGGGGCGTTGGCTATGGGGTGTTTTTATCTCAAGGGTAGGGGGGATCCATTTTTTTTAAAAGGGGGGAAAATGAATCGTATATTTTTTTAAAAATTTTTTAAAGGGAAACATCTTAGGACTAGTGAAAAAATTTTAAATTAATGAAACGTTTTGCTTTTTCCACGACAATGACCCCAAAAACCCACCTCTTACTTAGTTCGTGAAAAAGTTCGGGAGTAACTCTATAATTCCCCTTTATGTTCATCAAAACACCCCCCCCAAAAACCGGGTTTTTAGTGTCATCGAAAATTTTGGACACATTTGAAGAACATAGTACAAAAAAATCAAATAAGTAAAAAAATAATTTACAAATCAAAAGGGGGGGAAAAAAATGGAAAATGTACCCCCAAGGTTTCACCAAAATTTAAAAATTGGGAAAAACAAGGCCAAAACGTCTTCAAGCGGTTTTGATAATGAAGAAGGGCCAACAAAAAAAAAAAGTTGTTTAATATCACTAATTTGGGGCCCAAATTCTTAATACTTTATCTTTTTATTTAATCAAAAAACCATTTTTTTTGGGGGTCAAATAATACTGGCTAAATTTTTAAAAAAAAACCCCAATTTTTTTGGGTTCTAGTTAAAAAATAAAAATTCAAAGGGGGCATTTTTTGGGGGGGGATCCCCTGTACATTGTTTTTTAAAAAATTTTTTTTTTTAAAAAAACGTAAATGACCCGAATAAATCTTAAAAAAATTGGGGGGATTGGCCCTTTTTTTTTAAAATTTTTTTGGTTAAAAATACTTTTTTAAAAAAAAAGGGTTCTGATTTAGAGTGTTTACAATTTCTTTTGGGGAAAAAGTGCAATAAAAAAAAATTTAAACGTCGGGGGCCCCCTTTTCCCCCAAACCCCTTTTTTTGGTTTTTTTAAAAAGGGGGGTTTTTAACTTTTTTTTTAAGTTAATTTTGCATTAAATCAAAAAAAAATTCTCTATCAGTTTTTTGGACTATGTTTAAACCATCAAATAACTATTTTACTTATAAAATAATATTTCTTTTAAAAAGCCCTTTAAAAAAAATTTTTCCACTAAGTTTTTTTTGAAATTGCGGGGGTTTGTTGCTTTTTTTTAAAAAAACAACAACTTTTTTTTTTTTCCCCCCTTTTGGGGAAAAATCTTCCACCCCAAAAATTTTTGGGTTTTTTCCCCGGGGTGTCCCGGGGTTTTTCCCCCCAAAAATTCCAACCCCAAAGGTTTTCCACAAATTTGGGGGGAAATTTTTTTCTTTTTTTTAAAAAAAAAAAAAATTTTTTTTCTTTCACTTATGGGAGACAAATCCCCTTTCCCCCCAATTTTTTTTTTCCCCGGGGGGGGTTGGGAAAAACAAGGGTTGACAATAAAGTTGGGGAAAAATTTTTTTCCTTTGCGCAAACAACTTGAAAAACTATTTAAAATTTTGGGGGAAATACTTAAAAAAGTTTTCCATTTTTTTTTTAAATTTTAAAAAAAAAAAACTTTTTTTTTTTTAAAAAAAAAATCCCCCTTGTTGTTCCCAATTTGAGAAGTGCAACTTTTGGGGTTTTTTAAATATTAGTTTTCTACAAACAATTTTTTTTTAACCCCGGGGTTGTAACTTTTTGCGCCCCCAAAAAATCAAAAAAGGGGTTTTTTACTTTTGGAAAAATTTTTTTTCCTTTGCGCAAGCAACTTTTGGGGGAAAAAGGGGGGGAAAATTTGGGGGAAATACTACCTAAACCATTCGCGCCAATTCTTTGGCAACAAGTTTTTCCCTTTTTTTCCTTTTAAAATTTTTGAAAAAACAACTTTTAGTTGACGCTTTTATTTTCTACAAACATTTTTTTTTTAACCAGTTTTCCAACTTTGATGTAAACCCCCCCTAAAAAACAAAAAATTTTTTTAAAAAGTGGAAGATTTGTTGCTGCTTGCTTTGGGGGGCAACCGGGGAAAAAAAAATGGTGAACTGGAGAAAAAAATACCTAAACCTTTGGCCCCAAAAATTTTTTACAACAAATTTTCCCCTTTTTTTTATCTAAATTTCAGAAGAGCAACTTTTAGTTTTTTTCAAAAAACTTCCCCTTTTTGCTCTAATTTCCCCCCAAGGGGGAAAATTTGGGTTTTTAAA
>JAHBCN010014346.1:0-22977 GCA_019359885.1 Listronotus oregonensis
ATGACATAACATACAGATAATACTACCTTACAAGATAATACCTCTAGAACGTAGATACAAGAAATTAAGAAGTCAATACCTTTTTTAGAAATATTAAAATATCTAACGTCCTATCCTCGCGGCGATACACGACTTCAATAAGACATTTAAGACAGGCACCAAAATAATGTCTTGAACACAAACTATTCACACGAGACAACATATGTAGATAAATGGGTAATACAAAACCACTGCTAATGCTTCTTAAGCTTCGAGCACATACCGCCTAGAGGCAGCCCTGCCACTCGGCAGTGCGAACAAACGTGCGAGAGAAAAAGAAAAATCAGACTTCTACCTTTCTCTCTCGCTCCAACGTACTGATTGGTCGATGGGAGGGGTATATACCCCACCCACCAATAAGTACAACTAGTAGGCAAATAAAAAAAATGTTAATAAGCAATATGTCGCCGACGAGTCGTATCGCTTCTATATCGTAGCGATACATGTAGAGTGGGCGATTCAAATACATGGCGATGACATGCTAGCGATAATCTTTCGCATATCTTGTAGCGCTGTGAGTGTAGGGCCTAAGCTACTCACTTTACACCTAGGAATCTATACAATCTTTATTGCTTCCACTACGGAATAAAAAACCTTATTAGAATAAGACATAAATCTTGAAATAGTAAAGTCAATTTAAAACTAAAAATTATTAAAAAGGTTATTAAAGTTACAACTATATTGGTATCATGATTAATTTACAGGGTGATAAAAACTGTAAGATGGCTTTAACTCATAATTAAGTGGAATAAGACATAGATAATAAGCAAAATGTCGAGGATCAGCACAGCGAGTTTTAGATATAAAAAATTACGAAAAATACAGTTTTCGTCCGGTATGACCACCAACTACAAACTCATCCCACAATTTTATTAAAATATCTAAATCTAAACAAAAACTTTATCCATGGAATCCTCAAAGCACATTAAAACTACTGACACTAAACAATAAGTTAAGGAAACCGAAATATGTATGGTAAAAGATTACCATTGGTGTTTTAGATAAAGCATCCTGGATATTTAAATTAAATTGAATAAGTCTTTTTCCAAAAAGTTATTTGATACAAAGAATCCATCTGTAGTGTTTTTGTTACATTTATTCAGAAAGTGCGCCAGAACCAGAATGTTCAAAACAAGGTTTTTCTTTTCCTTCTACACTTTCTTCGTGCTGATAAAGAAATTTTGGTTGTAAATTGTTCCTAAGAAGTCATATTTAATAAATTTCTACATGAAGATTAACTTTAAATAATAAATTAAGTGCTCATTTAAGGAGTTTTTTATTCATTTTTCTATATTGCGTACACTCAGAAGTGTATTTCTATCTCTTGTTTCTAGAAACCTTTTAAGTTGTTTGCCAAAATCTAAACAATTTCTTTTAAAAGGGATCTTAAATTTTACTTATCGACAAGTGTAAGACAAAGATGTCGCTTGAATTAGCTAAGTGGCTGTATAATACTTAGTTTTAAATATTATGCTGCTAGGAATTTTTAAAAAAATTATATTACTTCTAAACTTCCAAACACATTCGAAAACAATAAAATATTGCAGAATTATTTTCAGGATTTCTTACCCAGAAAGAAAATACGTAACCCTTGTAGAATCGCATCTTAAATTTGGTCAATCGGTCATTTATTATTAAATATCTTAACTGGTTTAATATACACATTTTCAGACTTAATTTAAAATAATTTAATTGCTTTCACCAGTCCTAATTTCTGTCAGTCCCATACTGTCATTCTTAACATTTTTTAAATGCCTTTTATTTTTTCAATACAACCATGTTTTACACTTAAAGTTTATACGAATAGTAAAAAACTTTGCCTAACAACCAATAAGTAGTATTTAGCTCAAGTTATTTGTTAATATAATTTAAAACTTGAGTACATTCGTATATCCGAAATTGTATATTTAAATCCAAGCTGTCTAAATGTGGTAGGCAGTGATTGACACTAAAAGAATTCGAACTTCCATTGTCTTAATTTTAATTATGCACACTACGTTGCAGGCAGTTCTATCTCTGTCCGTTCTCAGGTTTAAACTAATATTAATTCTTAAAGCTACTGATTTTATATACTCAGATAGAGCATTCAACCGTAATGGACTTGGATATGGTCAAGCATAAGGTTCTTCACTCAAGATTTTAGCATAGGTGCCCTTTAGAAGTCGTTTCTAAATAGTGGTTATTTCCACACTTAGATTGCAGAAAATATTATTAATATTTTTAATGTAGACACATACTTGCAGTCTTTCCATTGAGGTTCCTTGTGGACAATCCGAACTTCTAAATGTAGATTGTGCGTTTAAAACGAATTTGATAGAACATATTTATCAAGAGATTTTACAAACAAAAACACTTTTAAAAAATATGTATTAATAATCTTACTTTAAGAAGAGTTATTAAAAATCTCACGTCAACTTTTTAATTCAAAAAAATACACATTATTACTATAGACAATAAAAAAAACCATTTAATTAAAGAAAAAAAATGTCCCATTTTATATAATGCACCTTAAACGTAGTATTTATTTTTCTCCTTTAATTTCATTTTAGTATTACCGCCTGTTTATTTGGGAATAAGTGGCAAGATACATGTAAATATTTTTTTTTATCTTGGGACATTCCACAAAGGCTAAATATCCATTATACCAACGTACCAGGGGTGACTTAAGTGTGGAAAGAGACGTTTTATTTGCAGGGGACTCAAAAATTTGGAGATTTTCAGAAGGAAAAACTTCTGGGAGTAGCAGGTTACATAGTCTGGGCACTTTACGGATGAAGAAACGAACAAAATGGGAAGTTCTGGGTCGCTCAGGTTTGACTGTAAAAGAATGCATAAAAATATGACACTACATGTTGCTCTGTTGGGAGCTGCCAGAGGAGGAATTATATCAGCCAATTTCTTGAAGCGGAAGCCGTAAAAATACCTATAAAAGAGCGACAGATTCCCTACAGGTCATCGGTGTGCAAGAGAAAAAAGATTTTTTGTAAGCATGAGATCGTTAATTAAAGGAACAGCCTTTCTTCTTTTGAAATTATAAGGTAAATCTCACGTAAGTGAAAAGGAGAGGGGTCTGACTACATCTAACTAAATCTCACCAAGGCCCTTTAAGGAGTCCAAATTAAAAAAAAATCACGTAATTAGTGGACACCCCCTAAGATAAAAATAAAGGACACCTAAACCATCAAAAGACAACTTAAATTACCCTTTAGCCAATAGTGCAACTTACAGCACATTTGGTAGGATGCTTGTAGATTTGGTTAAATAAAAGATACATATAGACAAAAGGCCAAAAATTTTTTCAGCGTATTGTTTTGAAAGTTAAACAGCAAAAATTTTTGAAAACATGTAATGAGAATAAGTTGTTCGGGCCCAAAAAACCTATTTTTTATAGCCGAATAATATTAAACTGTTACATTTAGTCCTGAACATTAAATATTTCGGCAGTGTTTTTCATTTTGTAAAAATGAGAGCCAGCGTGGGTATTTTCGGCAATGATATCTCCGCTAGAGGCAAAATCGTTGGTTCGATATTAAACCGTCATATAACAATAGAAGTTTCGGGCAGCTCCGCTAGTACGCGCCACTGCGCGCATATTGATTCTACGCTATTCTCAAAAACAACAAAACCAGAGTCGTATCTGAAAAGTGGCCAAACTAAGTTATTATTAAATTTTATTTCCTATTGATCTTAAATACTAGATGTTATAAATGATATTAGATGTTTTATAATAATTTTTATAGAAAATAGGCCCAACAGGCCTGCCTAGATTTGATAAAAATTAAAATAGGTTATAGATTATACTGATTGCCTAATTTTATAATTAAAAAAACTAATATATCAAAAATGCTTATTTTATATTGACTAAATTTTACTAGTCTAAATGTTATTTACATTTATATCAGCTATAATACTATAAGAAATTAGGATTTATTAAATAGGGTTACTATCCAGAATTTTCCTATTTCTCCTATATCTAAGGTAACACCCAATATTTACATTATGGAATTATTCAGGTACCTGCTGCCCCCGCATCTTTGTATTAATATTTTTATAAATCCCTTGCAAATGTAATACATTTTATATAGGTAAAACTTCCAAATAACTAGTTAAACCCATAAATAAATAACAAACATATTATGAATACAAATTTCCACAAATCAAACATTTGTCAAAATGCGTTTGATAATGATCACATATTATTCTGGAACGTTTCTACAATTTTTTGCAAAAAAAACTTGTTTTAAAGAACCTAAAATATAATAGATTGCTTTTACATTATTGAAGAGAGATGACTGCGTCTGGTAATTTGAATAAGAGTTGGTTGGCTATGCCCAAGCTAAAATAAATTTATGAAACCTTAAAACTATTTAAGGCTGGTTTATGCAGACAACTTAAAATTTAATTTAACTTTTATTTAAATTTATTTTAACTTTAAGATTTCTAGACCATTTATAAAGAATATTTACATTTACCTTACGCAAGCGCAGAAACACGAAAATTTCGTTGGGTTGGTATTAATTATTAAACCATTCTTCATGTTTTGACAAGGTTTTGACTGTTTTTTGTGCTTGGTTTGTTATAGTTTAATAAATAAAATAATTAATAAAGATATCCGTATTGTTCGTTACGTAAATCGGGTTGAAGGTTAAAGTTGACAGCTCGGTCTAGGCAAATTTTAAGTTTGGTTACACTGCTCGCGCATGCTCATTTTTATTTTTATTTAATTTAACTTTAAGAAGATAAAAGTTGGCCAACTTTTTAAATAAAAGTTAAAGTTATGATTTTCTTAAAGTGTGTATTAACGCGCTTATATATTGGTGTGAAATGATCTTACACTAAAGTCAAATTAAAGTTAAATTAAATTGAAAGTTGTCTGCACAAACCAGCCTTGAAATTGGTACCCAGTTTGTTTTTAAAATTATTAAATGTGCCAGTTGTAATAAAGAAATCTGTCATTTGTGACCCTATGTCATAAGTCTATAAAAATGCTTTCAGATTTTCTATAAGTTTCACAGTAATTTTTTATATCCTAAAAGCTTTTTTTAGTATTTTTTTGGGTAAGTTTTTCATCTGACGAAAAGTAAATGATTTTGTCCCATCAACAAAAAACATATCTACGCATTTTCATAGTAACACAACACTTGAATTGTGGTTATGTTTTTTATTTTTGTGGCAGATTCCTTTATTTCTTAGGGCTCTATAGTTTCTGAGCACACACACATATTTATATAACTAACAGGACCGGAATCAAAGCGAATCTCATCTTGATGAGTATAAAAGTAGGAAATTTTAATAAGTACCCAACAAGAACTTTCAAATAACACAACATGCGATTTCACAGTATTGACTATTCTTAGTTCTAACCCGCTAATAGTATGATCCACGTTGGTCTGTCAACTGGTGACGTTTTGATAAGGTCAAACACATAGCTTCATAAAATTGTTTTTTTACTACCTTCTTAAAAAATACCTCAACCTCTAAATAAGGGTAGAAAACAGCACAAAAATTCTTACCCCCTGTTCCAGCCGAGTATGCAAATTAAATAATTTCTTGCCGGTGTCATTGTCTTAAGAGATTTCAAATCTTGCGTCATATAATTTTTGAAAATTTAAATAAAAAGTAGTAGAATAAATTATATACCTTCCTTAAGAGTTCGGTGCATTTTCTTCCTCGCATTTTAATGCCCTCCGCTTTGCGTCGTGCATCGAATTATCCGCAGAAGGAAAAGAGGCACTTTCCTTCCTTGTAAGGTAAATAACTATTTTCTATTATTTTCTTAGAAAATACCGTTTTTAAACCTTAAATACAGGACGAAAACACCACTTTACCTCCCTAGGAAGGTAAAATTTTTACCGTCCTGTTCCAGCCGAGCATGCCAATTAATTTTTGTCTTGTCAATGTCAATGTTTTAAATGATTTCAAATCGTACGTTATACTTTGACAAGCTGTTAATACAATTCAAAGATAATTTTTGAAAATTTGAATAAAAACTAGTGAAAAAAATTATATACATTTTTCTAAAGTATAGTGCATCAAATTATCCGCGGAAGGAAAAGAGGGACTTCTCTCCCTTGTTATATGAATAATTATTTCGTTATTTTAAACTGTTAGTGTTTTACTTCCTTATTTTTATTATTTATCACACTAGTGTAACAAGTAGTACACAAACAAAGTGTATAACTTTCATCATGTCACTGCCTTTTTTATTTTTCAATAACTCTATTTTTTTTCAAGCGGTTAAAAAAACTATTAAACGAAAACATTTAATTATTAAAACGTATTGTCAAAAAATACATGATAATAAAAATGGCTTTAATTAAAAAACCCATTTTTTATATTATCATATTATATATATTTGTTAAGATGAAGTAAAAATTCCAGACTCTCCGACACTGGGCCGACCAGCTGGTCTATTGTTCCCACCGACCCTTCGGACGGGAAAATGTCGCATGCCGGAGGTACGACGACGAAGGTTGAATGTGCGATACAGGACCTTTGCTAGCTGTCACTGGAATATTTAGAATACACGGTTTTAGATTGCCTTTCGCTTTTGATATTATACAAGATTTTATAGGATTGTATATTAAACTTTACGTGGATAACGTACAATACTTAAAAACAAAAACAATATAACGAAAATTTATCGTGGCCGTGTGCTTGTAAGAATGTAGGAAATAAAGAAACTTTGTATTTTGTGCAAAAATATTTTTACACGAAATACAAAGTTTCTTTATTTTCTAAAAAAATATATTTTAATTAAGCAAAACAAAATGAAGAAAAGTAAAGGAGTTGCATACAGTATGTCCACGGAAAAGGTGTTGAAGCGAAAAACCTTTTTTATATTTGATTTTATCAAAAAAGCTAACCTTGATAAAAATTTTTGCTTTATCTAAGAGTAAGATTGGGATAAAAACATTTAACATATTTTATACGCGGTGTTCAGAAAATTGGAAAAACTTAAAATGGTACAAGAGTAAAGTGCATTTATGTGAGAATATATGGAAATAAGTTACTAGGAAAAGTTGTTCAAAATTAAAAGGTAGTCTCTAATACCAATTTTCGAAAAAAATCTGCCTACTATTATTTTTTGGTGATTAAATTTATTTTAATATCAATTTAAATTTTTAATATCAATTTTATCAAATTTTTTGCTGTTAAGTAAGCATTTAAAGCTGTCGATACTGCGGCTAATGAATTATAAAAGCGAAGTGTCAATAAAGCTTGTCACTATCAACGCCTACTAGTACAAAAATTTGGAATTAGTTAATTGATAATGAAATTTTAATGACAAATAAAAAAAAGTGGGCCATTTTTTTTGAAAATTTTTATTAGAAACGACCTTTTACGTTTGAACAACTTTTTCCAGTAACTTATTTCCATATCTTTGCAAATAAATGCACTTTACTCTTGTACCATTTTAAGTTTTATCAATTTTTGAACACCGCGGATAAAATTGTTAAATGTTTCTATCCCAATCCTACTCTAAGAAGTAGCAAATTTTTTTATCAGGAGTAGCTTTTTTCTATAAAATCAAAAATAAAAAAGTTTTTCCTCTTCAACACCTTTTCCGCGGACATACTGTATATAATAATATATGAAATGATGGGTAGATAGGATGGAATGGGAAAATAACACAAAATCTCATTTAAACCAAACTTGTTACCGGTAATAATACAGGGTGGCCGTCCATATTTTGACCCATTTTGATCGCGAATAACTTTTGAACAAATAAAGATATCAAGATGCGGTTTTCGCAAATATACTTATATTTCTTTAAAGTTTATTCTAGTATCTTTACCATTTTTATGTGACATTCCATTAGCTCAAAAACAAAATGGCCGATTTTCCGATATAGGAAAACTTTGTTATTTTAAATGGAACACCCTGTATATGTTTCAATATTTTTAAAATTTAATCTTTCCCCTTTAAAAAAATGTAACACAAGCTATGGTTATCTTAAAAATAACGCATTTATTGACCTCCAAAGAATTGACTGTATGTCGAATAGGAATATTATTTTAAAAGGATTTTTTGAAAAGTCGCCTGTGGAAACAAAGTTATCTCGTTTCCATAACAGCAACAAGCCTCATTGTCAGCCATTGTTGGTCATTTTTGACAAGTTATTTTAATTAGGAAGCGCAAAATATTCTCGTTAAGCGAAAAAGGAAAATGTGTTATTATGTTTGCCGAAACCAAATCAGTAAAAGAAACCCAGCGAAGATTTAGAAACATGTTTAATAAAGCTCCACCCACAAAAAATTCAATTAAAATCTGGTACAGAAAATTCTGGAGTACAGGATCTTAAGGAAATTAGTAAACAATGAGAATTTGCTAAATAAAACGTTACAAATTCTGGAGATAACTCAGGAAGATCCAACATTGTTAACAAGAAAAATCTCAAGTTCAGTCCATATTCCTAAAACTACAGTACAAGAAATCATGAAAAAAGAACTTAAATTAAAGCCATACAAAATTCAAATGTTACAAGAAATAAGAGAAACTGATTTTCCACAAAGGGTGGAATTTTGCCAGAGAATTCAAAATTTAGTAAGGAACAATATACATTTTTTGGATAGACTAATAATGTCAGACGAAGCCACATTTCACCTCAATGGAAAAGTAAATAAGCATAACTGCAGGTTTTGGGCAACAGAAAATCCTCGACAATATAACGAACACGTTAGAGATTCGCCAAAAGTCACAGTCTGGTGTGGTATGTCAAAGCAAAAAATTTATGGGCCATTTTTTTTTCGTTGATATGCTGGAAATATTTTTTTATCCCCAATTGCAAGAAGAAAATCTATTGAATTTCGTCTATTTTCAACAAGATGGGGCTACACCACATTATGCTAACATTACCAAGGATTCACTGACCAACGTTTTTGGAAACCGGTGGATTGGAAGAGGAGGCCCTATTTCCTGGCCACCTCGTTCACCAGATTTGACTGTTCCAGATTTTTTTCTGTGGGGATATGTGAAAGAGGGGTGTTATAGTCCACTTCCCCAAAATTTAGAGCAATTAAAAATTAATATCCGAAACATAATAGAAAATATTCCTGAAGAATTTTTAGTCAATAGTTTTAATAAGTTTTTTTCGAATTTAAATAAGTGCGTCGAAGTCGGCGGAAGGCATTTTCAACATTTACAGTAGTTTTTTAAAAAGTAATGTAACCTTATTGTAACTATTATTTTGTGAATAACCTAAATCTTTGGCGATCCTTTTTTGTAACATATGAACCAAATTTTAATTGTTAAATAATATTGTTGGTCGACATGCAGTCAATTTTTCGAAGGTCAATAAATACGTTGTTTTTGAGATAACCATAGCTTGTGTTACATTTTTTTAAAGGGGAAAGATTAAATTTGAAAATATAGAAACATATACAGGGTGTTCCATTTAAAATAACATAGTTGTCCTATAATGGAAAATCGGCCATTTTGTTTTTGAGCTAATGGAATGTCACAATAAAATCGTGAAGGTACGAGAATAAACTTTAAAGAAATATAAGTGCATCTGCAAAAACCGCATCTTGATACCTTTATTTGTTCCAAAGTTATTCTCGATTAAAATGGGTCAAAATATGGCCGGCTACCCTGTATATTAAAAATAAATTTGATGGGTCATATTTACAACTGAATTGTTAACCTTGTGTGCCTTTATACATCCTGTTTTCGAAAACTAGTTGCAGAATTAGATACCTTTAATATTCAGACAAAATAAAAACTTTCAGTTCAACACGATTTTAAAATTTGAGCAATAAAGAAATTAATAAACTAGTAACTAATGTAGTTATTTTCAAAACACTCGTAAGTGTTCAGCCTACGTATTTCTAAGTAATAAAAATATTAAATAAATCGACAAAATTAAATTTTTAAAAATTAATCCCGAATGAAAAATTTAGCTAGAGAACCTTAACTATCAGTTGATGCATATGTGTCAAAAGGGCAAAAAATTACTGTAGTGTTGCCCAGTTTAAGATGGAGACGGACTCAACTTTTTATGAAAATACTAGTTACAATATTAAACATTTTTGATTTGCAGACAAAATACAAAATTTTCAGTGCCAATATGTTTTTAAAAGCAAGCAAAAAAAATTTGTAACTATTTCTAAGACCAGGAGTCAATAGTTTTGTTTTTTTTTATAATTTTTTTTAAAGTATTTTCCTTTAGTTTTATTATAAAGTAAATAATACCATAAAAGTAAAAAAAAAAAATGTTTAAGCAAATACATATATAATTGAAGGATAAGGTTTTAAATTTTACATATCATTTTTTTTCTTATTTCTTTATTGCTGTAAGCGCATATCTAAAATAAAAGAATTTTAAAATATTTACCAAACGAATAATCGCGACAATATATTATAGAAAATACTGCATGCATAATGCTTACTCACGGACTTTTGTGGCTGCGGTATAATTTAGAGATGCTACTTTTATACAACGCTGTTTCTAATGATGCACTGCAGCAAAAGTAGCTGCGTATCACCTTAGCTTGCTTTAGATCTAAGTATATGTAATTCGGCAATAGCCTACACCTTCAACTAAAAACTTATTTATTATTTATATAGAATTTATAATTCTTCATAAAAAGTTAAAATTAAGATCAAAAGGATTTATGTTACATTTACACCATTATGTAGGTGAAAAATTGAACAAGTGAACTGAGAGAACTACAAATTAAATTTAGGAACAAAAAAAAAGGTATTAAACAAAAAAAAACTAAAAATATTTTAAACTTTAAGCAGCAAACAGCATAAAACACCTTGTGTTACAAAGAAAAGCAGAACAAGTTCAAGCACTATGATAGAGGTTGAAGAAAAAATAAAACAGACTGGAATACATTTTGGTAAAGAAATAAGTTTATCATTTAATATTTATTGACTGAAAATTAATAAACAACCTTTAAGAAATACCTAATTTTTTCTCAAAAACCTACCAACTTTCTCAGGAAATAACAACTAAGATTCAAACTTTTTTATTAAAAAAATAAAATAGAAGCTATGCCCCATCCTTATTGCATATAATAACAATTTACAAAGGTCTATTTCCGGAAAGAAATTTGACATCGGTCCAAAAGACATGAAAAATAAAATTCCTGGCAGAGATAATATTCTAGTTTAATTTCTTAATTAAGTCATTTACCAAATATATTTGATTGTATATACAGAAAATGAAACACCTCTAGTTCAAGTTTGATTCTAAGTCATATTGTCTGGTGTCCTTGACTCGTTTTATTTGCACTATGTGTTGAACCAAGTAGTTTCATACATAACAGATGCTCCATCAACAATACAATATTTGACTTGGAGTCGGAAGTCAACAAAGTACTTATTGATAGGCAAAAGAGTTTTACATTTACTAAGCGTCTAAGTCGTAGAAATGCTGATACGGTAAGCAACATAAATTCACCTCCTAACGCAAAGTTATACTCGTATGTTGAAGATTATTTTATTTTTAACAAGAAAAAAAAGTGTGGAATTAAATTAGTTTAAAATCAAATAATCTAACTTCAATTTTAGTCAGATATATTTGGCTTTTTAGTTTCAGCGAAAAACTTGAAATGTCCTAATTTTGTAAACCGCGTGTAAGAGTTTATTTTGCAGTATTTCTGAATAATAACAATAATAAATATTATACTTAATTATATAATAAATACAATAATATAAAATTTTTGAGTATGAGTATGAATTATAAATGAAAAACTATAACCATTTTTTGATGCATTTGTCAAAAAGACATAAACTTACTTAGAGTATTGCCCCCTTTAACACGGGGGGCGAATTCAACTGCTTAAAAACACTTGGTGAGTAACCATTTAGATTAAATATTGATGATGGTTCTACGTAGTTGCGGAAACCAGTATATATGAATTTAGTATACAATGCGGGAATACGTACAACCTGGAGGCATTAGCCACCATATAGAATAAATGTCGGCTAAAACTAGCGAATTACATTTGAGTTTTAGACTTAGGTATTTAAAGTCTTTCTTTACTATATTTATTGACCTTAAAGAAGTATAGACAGGCAAAAATTGAGTTACGCTTTCATTATAATTTCACTATACAGGGTGTCTCACGACGAACCGACGCGGTCGATTTCTCAAAAACTTAGCAACGGAAAATTTTGAAAATTTGGTATTTTACTAACATCGATAAGAGCAACTCGTCTAAAATATTTTTAAGATGGTGGCACTGCCGGTTGTACCAGAAGTCGATGCTATTTTCCTTATTTTTAATAGAAAACCCTATATATTATTGCATTTTTGGATTCCCCAGGAAATTCTAGATATCTTGTGTATGATATGGTATACCTTATTCTAACCGTTTTCCACATATTTTAAATTGTATGTCAAAAATGATGTTTGCAGACCCCAAAATAAGGAGAAATTTTTCCTATACGGCATACTCTATTATTTAATTTGGGTTGAATTCCTTGTAAAAAGAGGCCCAATTTTGTATATTGAGTGGATATTTTGGGTGTAAATTAATACAGGGTGACTAAAAATTAAGTACAAAAATTGACTGAAAAAAATCGTAAAAAGTCAATTTTTTCAAATGGAAACCCCCTACTTTTATATTTTTATTGTATTTAGCATTAAAAAATAAGAAAACTTGGTATTAAGTGGTCTATTCCGATATATAATATAAAAATATATAATTGACAATTTAACATTCTATATTGTAAAAGTGCTATACGGCTCTTTAATTTTGTTATTAGTGGGCCAAGACGGCGGGACGCGGCGAAAAACAGACAATCGGACGTAGAATCGTTAATATCTAAATTTGACAATTAGTTGTTATTAAATATCAATTATGCCGGGTCGTTTAAACTACACGCATGAAGATTATTTAAATTTGTTTATTATCTACGGTGAATGTAACAGTTACGGCACTGTTAAAGCAAAAACTAATAAAAGAATATTTATACCAGCAATAACCATGCATTGAAAAAAAAAAACAATTATTTTAGTAAATGTTCAAAATGTCCACCTTGAACCTCCAAACATTTTTCGCATCTTAGAATAAGTTCTTTATGAGTAGCTGCTCGAATGGAATCTTGAGACAAACTTCCGAATACGTCCCTTACCCTTGCCATACAATCTTCTTTTGTTGTTGTTGGAGTAAAATACGCGTTATTTTTCATTGTTCCCCATATAAAATAATCCAATACTGTAAGGTCGGGAAAACGAGGTGGCCACAGGAAAGGTCCATCATTAGCAATCCACTGGTCGTAAAACGTCGCTTGTAAGATGTTGGTAACTAAAATGTTTTGATGTGGAGGGGCCCAATCGTGTTGATAAAAAATTTGCCTATGTTCTTCCAGATGTAAATTGTTTACGTATTGTTCATCCAAATCTTCAAGAATATTTAAATATCGTTCTCCTATAAAGTGTGAAGAATTAATTTAAAATATAAAAATAAATAACACTTTTTTATTACTTACCATTCAAATTTTCACCATAAAAATGTAGTTTTACTATTCTGTTATTTCTAACAGCACAGAATATATTGAACTCCCAACTTTCTTGAAAATTTCGCAATCTTATTGCATAAGGATTTAGGTCATTCCAGATATGACTATTGTGCCGATTAAAAAGAACATTTTTTGTAAAGTTGGCTTCGTCAATCCAAATGACATTTTGCAAAAATCGGGGGTTTTCTTGTGCCCTTATTAAAATAAACTCGCAAAACTGCACTCTTTTGGGAAAACCAATGTCTTTAAGGTATTGAACCATGGAAAATAAATAAGGGTGAAAGTTGTGTTTTGCCAAAATTCTTTGTATTGAGCTTTTCGAGATTTCTGTCTGGCGAGCCACTTCTCTTATTGAAGGCATAGAATATGCCACAAAATATCCCAAAATCGTAATTTCGACAATTTCATCATCGACAATTGGTTTCCTTTTATTAATTTTTGCTTTAACAGTGCCGTAATTCCTGAAATTGTCTATTATTTGTCCAACACTGCACCGTGACGGCTTCTGTTTATCTGAATATCTTTCAGCGAATAACTCGCATGTTCTTGATTAAACTTTGTTACATTCACCGTAGATAATAAACAAATTTAAATAATCTTCGACCCGTCATAACTGATATCTAATAACAACTAATTGTCAAATCTAAATAGTGACGTTTCTACGTCCCATTGTCTTTCTATTGCCGCGTCCCGCCGTCATGGCCCACTAATAACAAAATTAAAGAGCCGTATAGCACTTTTACAATACAAAATGTTAAATTGTCAATTATTTAAAAAATTATACATTTTCGAAATAGACCACTTAATACAAAGTTTCCTGATTTTTTAATGCTAAATACGATAAAAATATAAAAGTAGGGGGTTTCCATTTGAAAATATTGACTTTTTACGATTTTTATCAGTTAATTTTTGTACTTAATTTTTAGTCACCCTGTTTTAATTTACACCCAATATACAAATTTAACTCAAATTAAATAATAGAGTATGCCGTATAGGAAAAATTTCTCTTTATTTTGGGGTCTGCAAACGTCATTTTTGACATAAAATTCAAGATATGCCAAAAGCGGTTAGACATATTATACACAAAATATATCTACAATTACCTAGGGAATCCAAAAATGCAATAATATATAGGATGTTCCATTAAAAATAAGGAAGTTAGCATCGACTTCCGGTACAACCGGAAGTGCCACCATCTTGAAAATATTTTAGACGAGTCGGTTCGTCGTGGGACACCCTGTAGAATAAGTCAATATAGTACGAGAGCTGGTAAACTATTTTAGTAGGTTCTTGAGGCACTTTAAAAATTTGTGTAATTGTCCTTGAAGCTAGACAAAAAAAAATGAAAGTCTGCCAACCCTTGAATTAAAAAAAATCAAAGGGGTGTAGGGGGCTCTACCTTTTAGACAGACCTTGACTTTTCAAGGACAATTACACAAATTTTTAATGTGCCTTAAGAACCAACCTACTTATATTGTTCACCAGCTCTCGGACTAATATGATGTATCTTCGAAATGCACTTTTCAATTATTGTATTAAAAGCATATTTCAAGAATCGCCTCTAGGTCCTCATTATTTTTTTTTTTTGAACTTAACCCTTTACTTTTTTCCCCTCTAGTAAACAAAGCTTTTTGGCACCACCTCAAGCTTGAAAATTGCCAAATTGTCACAGTTTGAAACGCCTTTTACTTTAACGGATTGCGGGTTTTAAGGTTGAGGCAAAACCTTTAATTTTTATAAATTGAGCTATTACATTTATTATATACATTTGTTATCCTGTGACCATGCACCTAAGAAATTATGAAGTTTCCAAATAGTACAAGATCTGGTTTACCCTCTTTTCTTATATCATTTATTTAAGGTGGAAACTATTATAAACAATTTTGGGCTAAAATATTTTTATTTATAGAAATTTAAAAAGTTATTATATATAGTTAATTTAAGGACAAATAGTTGAAAAACAAATTTTTATATTAACTCCGTAAAGAATACTTCTTTCCCCCTTTTAAGAAATTAAATGCAGGCTTTTTAAATCATTATAAATTACTCATTAAAAAATGTTTACTTTATTATTTCCCCTTGATACATGGCCCCATTTGTAAAAAAAAGTAAGATCCCAAAATAAAAAATCTAAAATAAATGGTTTATTTTAAATTTTTGTTGAATTTAACAAAATAATAATACTATTTTAAGCTTTAGATTGCATGAAAGTATTAGGTCAATAACTCTTGCGGAGTAGCCATATTCGTTGCCCTTCCACTATCAATTTACAAAGTTATTTTAGGATTTCCTTTTCTCAAAATCCCCCCCCAGAATTTCTTAAAATCGAATCCTTGTTTTTAGTATATTATTTTCTTACAGCTCCCTCAGAAGCTTCTTTCATTTTTGCTTTTATATCGTCCATGCTTGCCGGCTTTCCAAGTTTACATGTCAAATCAACAACGGACACATTGGGTACAGGTACTCGAAAAGCCATGCCAGTTAATTTTCCTTGTAGCTCTGGAATAACCTTTGTAACAGCTTTTGCTACCAGTACACTTTAAATGTTTATATTAAAAAAATCTCTTTTTCCCAAGAAGGTCAAAAACCACAGTTTCTGGTAAAAGTGGTAAGACAGTCGTCATCAACCTTGTGGTTCAAAAATTATCAAAATTTGACCTTTGCTGGGGAGCCAAGCAATTGTAGTACAGACCATTTTTAACAATATTTCGAAAGGGTCATATTTGTCCAAATTAACTCCAACGACGTATGTGGGGGCATCTGCTGAAGGGGCTGTTATAATTACCTTTTTAGCTCACCTCAGGTTGCCCTTTGCTTTTCTTTTTTTGAAATGCACCTCACTCTACAACCTTTCAAAACCTTTCCCCAAGGTATTTGTTTCGGATCTTTTTCAGTAAAAACTTCAATTTTATTTCCATTTATGAATAATGCCTTTCCATCGGTAGATACACATCCTTTAAATCTTCCATGGGTTGAATCATTTAAACGTAAACCTACTGGTTCGAAGGGGTCTTCTTCACCTACTTTTCGTTACCATTTTTCCCTTTCCCACCATCGAATTCTTACCATTGATACCTATTGAATTTTAAATAATTTTTAAGAAAAAACAATTATCTTACTTCACTTAAAGACAGTGATCGCTTTGACAATTTTTGACATATTCTGGTGGTTAGATTTATCTTTTTTTGTTAACCTTGAAATAAATCAAACCCCAAAATAATAGGTTTCGGGAAATTCTGTAATCGACACTGCAACTGAATCTGCATTTGGGCGACTTGCAGATGCAACTCCACTGGAGGGCAGCTACCTATCACAAAAAATGCAAATCTGTCATATTTACTTTTAAAAACTGTTTTACTGTCGTTAGTATACCTTAAAATGCACTAAAAAATTTTGACTATAAAAGGTGAATTATGATAATTTTACTAATTACCCTAAAAAATATTACAATATTTAAAATTTTAAATAAAACTTTTAAAATACCGAGTCAAGAATGGCAGTTTTCCGTGGCCTTTATATCAAATTAATTTTTAGTTTATTTTTACTGGTTTGGAAAAAAAAAAAACGAAAAAACAAGGTCTAATTTAAATAATATATATTAAATATCCATATTTTCTATTTTTTGAAAAAATCTGTAAAAAATTTAAAAATTTGTTTTTTTTCTACCACTCTCTTTGAAAAAATTTTTAAACATTTAAAATTTAAACATTTACGGCTCCAATACGTAGAAAAGTGTCTGTGTAATACGGTTTAGCGATGTTTTGTCAGCTAATTTGATGAGAAATTCCAAAAACATTTTGTCCAACAGAAAAAACTCAATTTGAACCACGGGTAATTGAACATTTATAATTATTTTATATAATATATATAATATTATAATAATATATATATATTATATATATATAATATATTATATATATATTATAATATATATATATATTTATATTCCCATATATATTATATTTTATATATATATATATATATTTTTATATATATAAAAAATATATATATGTTATATTTATTTTAAATATATATAATAATATATATATATATATATATATATAATATATATATATATATATATATATATATATATATTAAATATATATATATATATATATATATATATATATATATATATATATAATTTTTAAATTTTTTTTGTAGGTTTTTCTTGGCGGTCTTTTATTTAAACAAAAACTTTTTTTTAATTTAATTTTATTTTTTTTGGGGTTTCCCATTTTTTGGCCCTTTTTTAAAAATCTATTAAAGAGATGCTTTTCTTACAAATTACTTTTAAATTTTCCCCTAGAAAGTACAAATATACTTTTTAAACAAATATACACTTTACATTTTCACCAACGGGAAATTTTATTCTGTGCGTTTACACAAAGATGTATACTTTACAAAGGTTACTAACTTTTTTTGTCAATTGTAATTCTTGTTTTGTATCTCTATCATTTAAAGGGAAATTTCCCCTCTTTTTGTATTTTTTGTTGTGGATTTTTTATTAAAATTTTAATTTATGTTTTTAGTATTTTCATGTTGCCAAAGCAGTTACGTTTTTATCTTTTGTGACTTTTTAGCCTATTCTCTAGGTATTGCTGTTGGCCCAAACAGTTGTTGATTTGTAAAGACCTTTACTTTTTTTTTTTTTTGGGGTTTTTTTTTTAGCTTGCAAAATTTTTGATGAAGATTATATCCTTTGTGGCATATTGTTATATTGTGTTTTTAAAGTTTGAAATTTTGGATAATCCATTTATAGGTAAAAACCCTATTTAGTGTTTCTGTTTTAAATTTTTGTTTCCTTCATTTTTATGATTCTTTTAAATATTTTGTTTATTAATTGTTTTGGGTAATTTTTTTTTAATGGGCATTTTAGCTTTCTTTTTTTTTTCTAAATTCGGATCTGACAATTTTTGCGGTCCTAATATTATTACTGATTTTTTGAGAAATTGGGTGACTTGACTCGAATTTAAAATTTATCTAGAGACCAATTTTTTTCTTGTACCTTTCCCTTTAGACCACCCCGATGTGGTGGTGTGACCTGGAGTTAATTTTTATTTTTCCTTTGTTGATTGAAGTTTTTGATGATTTTTTTAAATTTTTCAAAATATATTTATTTATGTGGGATCTTCAGTTTTAAAACAAAAAGTTCGAAAAGGGGCGCCACTGAAATAAGTCTGACAATTCCCCAAAGGGCCCCTGTAAACTTCAACCACCGATATTAAACATTCACAACCTTGTTGTTTGTAGTTTTCTTTAAAGAAATATTTTAATTAAAGTTAATTCAGTAGCTTTATGAACTCGTTTGTTGGATGTCTGTCTTTAATAAACCACCTTTTTATTGTTGTCAGGGTTTAAAGGGTACGTTGTATATAACATTCATCAGAGAATAACATATTTGAGTTTTCAATGTTTTTGTTTTTGTTTAAATTGTCTGAGTCTTTTATGTAATTAAAATTTTTTTTTAGTTCCCAAAATTTTTTTAAAAGTTGAAGGTAACTAAAATTTAATCATGATACGATGTTATCGGAATTTTCTTGCAATTTTAAAATAATTAAAATGGTTGCATTACGAATTTTAATTTTAAGTATTTGGGATATGTATAGGTTTTTATGTCTACTAATTCGTTATTCATCTTTTGAAATTTGTTTGTAGGATCCAGTTAATGGGTTTTGTTTTGTTTCTTTTAAGGGCACATTTTGTCATATTCTACCAGTCCATAACTTCATTTTTTTTTTAAACTTTAGGATTTTAAATCGCCCTTTTTTTTTCAAATAAGTCGTGGTTTTATTTTTGTTCCATTTTTGTATTAATGTTTAGGTGATTTTTTAAATTTTTAGAATGTTACAGTTAATTTAGATTGTCTTTTTCTTCATTACCCAATTTTTAATCCCCTTTTTTGATGCACCATATATTATTGGGTTGGGGGGCTCGTTTTAATTAACAATTTAAAAGAGGGGGATGATATAAAAAATTTAAACCACAAAAAAATTTTTAAAAATTTCTGGATAACTAATTAACTACTTTCTATATAAAAAACAACTTTACAACAAATGCAAGGTTTCAATGGCTCAATATCAAGTGGTTTAATTGGTACTAAGGGGCCTTGAGGAAAATTATTTCGACTTGGTTTGTCTTCTTCTTTTACCCGATACATTATGTTTATAACAAATGCCCATCGGATAAAATAAACTATATCTTGGAAAAATTCATATTTAAAAGGGAAACCCTTTTTCCCCGCAAAATAGGCAAAATAAAAAAAATATTTCTAGATGTCCTCACATCGATGGTTTTATAAAACAAGAGGGCACGAAAAAAAATTGGTCTTCTAGATATCAAATTTTAAATCAAGTCCCATTTCTCAAAAAAAAACGGGAATAATAGGAACAGAAACTCCAAGTTCAAAATCCTGGAAAAAACATTAGAAAACTAAAAATGCCTATTAAAAAAATTTTAAAACATAAAACAAAAAATTTAAAAACAAATCATAATTTTATAATTGAAAAGAAAAAAAAAAAAATCAAAAACAGAAAAAAAACTAATTTTCTCTAAAAACTTTAAATGGATTATCCAAAATTTCTTTTTTTTAAAAAAAACAATATAACAATATCCCAAAGGATATAATATTCTATCAAAAAATTTTAGTAAGCTAAAAACCCCAAAAAACAAAAAAATAAAGTCTTTTATCAAATTCCTTGTAACAACTGCAATGGTTTTGTAAAAAGGTAAAACAAGCCAATACCTAGAGAATAGGCTAAAAAGTCTAAATAGGGAAAAAAAAACGTAACTGCTTTGACCAATCATGAAAATACTAAAAACATGAATTTAATTATAATGAAACAAAATCCTATAAACCGAAAAAAAATCAAAGGGATTCGATGATGAGATACAAAAACAAGAATGCCATCAACGACAAAAGATGTTAGTAACCTTATTAAAATTATACATCTCGTTGCTGTAAAACGCACAGTAAATTAAATGTCTGTTGGTGAAAATGTAAAGTGTATATTTTTTAAAAATTATTATTTACTTTGTTTTTATGTTCTTAGGGTAATCAGGTTTTTCTATTTAAAGTTTGTCAAAAAAGCATCTCTTTTATATTTAAATTTTAAAAAGGGGCCAAAAATTGGGAAACTATAATAAAATAAATATAATTCAAAATTGTTTTTTTTAAAAATAAAAGAAAAAAAAAAGGGAAAACCTACAAAAAATTAAATTTTATATTAAGGTAAAATTTCAACACAAAGTATAAATAATATATATATATATATATATATATATATATATATATTCTGATATTTTTATATATTTATTTTTTATATATATATATATATATATATATATCTATATATATATATATATATTTATATATATATATTAAACTAATATTAAATTTTTTTTGATTTTTTTAAGGATGGATTTTGGGTTTTTAAAGGGCCCCTTAGAAATTTTTTAAAAAGAGAATAGCTGAGTTTAAAGTGTTTTTTTTATAAACTAAGTTCGACTATAAATAGTAGAATTTTCTAAATATTTAAATATAGTTTTTTATTTTTTTCCCCTACTCTAGGTTCATCCGAATAAATATATTTCCATTATTTTATTGTGTCAATTTAATAGAAAGTATTAAAAGGGTTTCTGAAACTTTTTTTCAATTGATTAGTTTTTAAACACGTTTAAAGTTTTTTAAACATTTATTTATTTTATTATTTTACTTCGTTCGTTTGTTTGTTTTTGTTTCAATTATTTTTTGCATTCATTTATTCAAATTTATTCATTTATTCAAAAATTTTATTAAATTTATTTAATTTTTTTCATTAATTAATTCATTCGTTCTTCTTCTTCGTTCTTCGTTCTTCGTTCGTTCGTTCCTTCATTCATTCATTCATTCAAATTTATTCATTCATTCATTCATTTATTTACTTCATTCATTCATTTCATTTTTCTTTTATTCATTTATTCTTTATTCGTTTATTCGTTTATTCGTTTATTCGTTTATTCGTTTATTCGATTATTCGTTTATTCGTTTATTCGTTTATTCGTTTATTCGTTTATTCGTTTATTGTTTATTTCCTTTATTCGTTTATTCGTTTATTCGTTTATTCTTTATTCGTTTATTCTTTATTCATTTAAAATTTATTTATTCATTTATTCATTTATTCATTTATTCATTTATTCATTTATTCATTTATTCATTTATTCATTTATTCATTTATTCATTTATTCATTTATTCATTTATTCATTTATTCTTTTATTCATTTATTCATTTATTCATTTATTCATTTATTCATTTATTCAAATTATTCATTTATTCATTTTTTTCATTTATTCATTTATTCATTTATTCATTTATTCTTTATTCATTTATTCATTTATTCATTTATTCATTTATTCATTTTTCATTTATTCATTTTTCATTTATTCATTTATTCATTTATTCATTTATTTTTATTCATTTATTCATTTTTTTCATTTATTCATTTATTCATTTTTTTCATTTATTCATTTATTCATTTATTCATTTATTCATTTATTCATTTATTTATTTATTCATTTTTCTTTTATTCATTTATTTATTTATTCATTTATTCATTTATTCATTTATTCATTTATTCATTTATTCATTTATTCATTTATTCATTTATTCAATTTTTTCATTTATTCATTTATTCATTTATTCATTTATTATTATTCATTTATTCATTTATTCATTTATTCATTTATTCATTTATTCATTTATTCATTTATTCATTTATTCATTTATTCATTTATTCATTTTTTTCATTTATTCATTTATTCATTTATTCATTTTTATTATTTTTATTCATTTATTATTTATTCATTTATTCATTACTTTATTCATTTATTCATTTATTTTTCATTTTCAATTTGTCTTTTTTTTTATTTATCCAATAAATAATTTGAATGCACAGGCACTTAGAAAAAATAAAATAAAAAGGCACAGGCAAAATATTGGTAAAACAGTCCAACATTATCTTTTTTGATAAATAACATTATTGCTGTGACAGGCTGTACATTGGCTGTATACAATACGAAATTCACGACAAGCGGTTATCAAATCGATTTTTTTGGAAATTAGTATAGGCCTTTAAAGTTTAAACAATCACTAGCTGCTGAGGCATTGAGAAATTTTTTAAACTTATAAAAAATGACACCCTTTAAGTCGTTTAAAGTTTTAATTCTCTAAAGCAAATTCATTACTAAAAATTTCGTGGATTTTAATTACCTATTTTTGGTTTTAAAAATTCTTAATATACCGGTAGTTACTGAAATTTTTTCATTACAGTCCTGGGGTGCATATGCCAAAACCTAGTTTTTTAAGCATCTAATAAACTATGCTTTATTTTCTGCGGGAATAAAATTTTTATCAAATTTTTTGTCACATTTATTAATTTTTTTTATAATTTTGGTTATAGTTTATTATATTTTTATATTTT
>JAHBCN010014347.1:0-22955 GCA_019359885.1 Listronotus oregonensis
ATGATATAAATTATGCACCATTTTCCAGGTAAGGAAATAATATATGCCTCTGCTGTAACGGATTTTTGAAATATGAGTCGAGTCAAGAGGAAATAGTATCTAAACATAACCGATTTTAGGGTGACTTTCACTCAAGGAAATATTAAAATCTAAATCCAAATTTAAAAAACTATTACAGCAGAAGCCTAGATTAAAGTGTTGGCTTTCATATAGTTTCTGAAAATTATCGATAACTTATACCGTTTTTGAGAAAAACATTATGCCCCGAACCCCAAATTGGATCCAATTTTCGCGGCGCGAAAGGACTCTTAATGGGAGCTATATTTCACTGAACAACGGATGGTATATAAATCAAAGCTTTTAAAAATAGTTTTTAGTTATCACTAGACTTGTTATTAAAAAAATATGAAAAACACAACATCATCAAATTAAATTGGGAATATTTTAACATAACTCTGTGCAAAACTTTGCACAATAGTAATGGGACACAGAAAACAGCAGATTTTGTAAATAACGCAATTAACGAAACTTTTTCCCAAATTTGATAATAACTAAGATACAGGGTGGCAAACTTTTGATTTTGTTTTTGTTTTTTTATAATAATTTTTTCTTTACTTAAAGACATAGCGGTACAAAATTGGAGATTTGATGGTTTTTTGGAGCGAGAAATTTAAATTCGTTTATATTTTTGATGTTGCTAGTAGGGGCGCCAGCCGGCCTACCCCACTTGTTTTTGAACTTTTTGAAGTTTAAATTGACCTGTTTATTAAAAAAAGCTATTTTGCTGGTCAAAAAATATACTCTATTTAGGTTTCTGGGAGAAACTATTTTCGAGAAAACGCCTTTTTAGGACCGCAATTTTCCTATGGAAAATATTTTGGCCAATTATTTTTAAACTTTACAAATTATAGTTTTAACATGATCAAAAGTTTTCATGGACAAAAACCGAAAACCCCATTCCCCCAAAATCACCCTCAATGGTTCCAAATTGTGAGTGACCTTTAAGGCTGTTTTTGGGGGGGGTTAGGGAGTTTTTATTTTATGCACGTAGAGATTTTTTGATCAGCATTAAAACTATTATTTTGCAAAGATTGAAACCAATTGGTAAAATTCATTTTCCATAGGAAAATTGCGGGCTCCAAATCTTTATCCGAAAACAGTTGCTCCTAGAGACCTAAATAAATAGTTTTTGACGCAGCTTATAGTAACTTCTTTTTTAATAAACAGGTCAATATTCAAAGCTAAAAAAGTTATGCCATCGAAAACAAGTGGGGTAGGCCGTAGCTGGCTCCTTTTACCAGCAACATTAAAAGTATGGATGAATTTGAATTTCTCGACTCGAAGAACCCCCAAATCCCCAATTTTGCAGCGCTATGTCTTTTAGGAAAAAAATTATTACGAAAAAACGAAAACAAAATAAAAAGTTTGACAGTACTGTATCTTAGTTATTATCAACTTTGGGATAATGCAAGTTAACGTTAATTGAATTATTTTGACCTAAGGAATCTGCTTTTGCTCTGTGTCCCATTACTTCTGGGACACCCTGTATAGCATGTGTTACTCTGGCGTGTACTTTTAAAATCTTTCATTAGCAGTTGTAAAAAAACATACAGGGTGTTTTCTAACTGACTGTCAATATTTAGAAGGGCGATTTTTGGATTCAGGGTGATCCAATTTTAAAAATAAATTATTTATTATTAATATCTTTAATACGGCTTAGACATCTTAATAAAATTTGGCATAAATGTACTATGTATCAAGAGACATATTTCAGTGTACCACATTTTTTAAATTTTCACCAGTGGCGTTCGTACGAAATTTGACCCGCGTATTTTGGCAGATATTGATGGTACGCCACTGATTTCTTTAAAAATATATATATTTTTAAAATTCTCAATTATCTCTAAGCAAAGTTAATCACTTATTTTTTCAATCCGATGCACGGTTTTTGTTTAAAAAAATAAAAACCGTTTTTCTGCATGATTATACCAATATCAGTAAACAATATCACTGTGCAGAGAAATATCTGGATTTAATTTTTTTAGGTAAAAACAGTGCGTCGAACTAAAGAAGTTATGAGCAGATTTGATCTCTTGTTTTTTTTTTAGTCCGATGTACGGTTTTTACCCAAAAAAATTAAATCTAGATATTTCTCTGCATGGTGATATTGTTTACCGATACTGTTATGATCCTGCAGAGAAACGGCTTTTATTTTTTTAAGCAAAAACCGTGCATGGGAATAAAAAAAAAATTCAAATTAACTTTGCTCAGAAATAATTGGGGATTTCAAAAAAATTTTTTATGCCATTCCATGAATGTCTGCCAAAAGAGGCAGGATAAATTCGGTACGAACGCTACTGGTGGAAATTAAAAAAAATGTGGTATAGTTTGTCCAAGCTAACATTTTTAGATTGGCAATGTGAATATCCCTACGTATTAGTAAATTTTGTTTTTCTGATTTAAGTTGGCTGATTGAGAATTTTAGTCAGAACCGTACTGAGGGAAGGGAGTTTAAAAATTTTAATATCTTAAAAAATTTGTTGTTAGATTACAATAACTAAATTTATCAGTATTTTTTTTCCTGCTGTTCATATATTTGCATAAATTGTGAAAGTTTGATGTTTGGCCATATTATTTGATTAAAAATTATCGTTTTCGCCTATATAGTGCAGATTAATAGTTATTTATTGTTTGTTATTTAGATATAGTTTAATCATTTTACACTTTTTGAACACACTTAGTCCTAAAATACACCTTTAATTAGAGCAGGAAAACTCTTTACAGTTGAATTGAAATATCCTGATAAAATATCTCACTATAAGGGATGGTTCGAGATCCCTTATTATGCAATTTTAATATTTTTTTAAGATGCCTAAAGATAAGTAGATTTATTTCATCTGATATAACTTCTTTAGCTGCTTCCTATATTAAATAATAAAATAAATAAAACAAAACAGTAATAATAATTTATTTATTTAGAGTATTGTTAACACAATAAGATGCTTATATTTTATAAAATAAATTTATCAAAAACGTTGGAAGGTCGTGTTTAAGGCTTTAAAAGTGGCAGTGTCCATCCGGGGTTTTTATGAGAAAAGCAAACATGTGCAATGAGGAAAGAAAAATGTATGCAATCTGCACGCAGCAGATACTAGTCTAGATACTTGATAAGAGAACAGACAAAGTGGGAGGTTTGGCGTTTTAGCAGCTGGACTGTAAATGGATGCTTGTGAGTCCAAGCATTTTGGCAACAACTGTGGCCATTGATGTAATGTGTTTAAATGAAATAGTCATTTAATATTTAGTTTTTTATTAAAAGCGGTAAGGTAGTTTGATAAAGAAAAGATAAAAAGTAAAAAGAAGATAACTTATTAATGACTTTTATTATCATTAACCTTATTAATATACCAATAATTTGGGTCCCATAAAATAGGGAATAAATGGCAGTCGAAACTGTCTTATTATTTTTATATATCTACCATTTCAACAGCATTGAGTACGCAATCATATGGAGGCAAGCGCAACATTTGATGACCAGCCTCCTGAATAAAAGCATTGACGATATAAGATTTGGGAGGCTTTGGTAGGCGCTGAATCAAGCACCACAAAATCTATTTTTTCGTGGATTTTGCAAAAGGAATATTAGGTCTTCTAACCATTAAACCATTTTTTTTTTTCTTTTAGCCACTATTTGGCCAGTTTTTTAACAACCTACTGTGGTAGCGCTGGCACTATCTAAAATGACTAATGAAGTCCTTTTCAAATTAGGTAGTAGATCATCTTTAACCCACTTCTCAAAATTTTCAGCTTTCATCTCGCCATGGTAATCTCCTGTTTTTGTTTTTGATTTTAAAAATTCTACTGGCACCATCAACATCCTTTTTCGGAACCAGCATGTAGAATCATGTATCTAAGGAAAAAGTATTTCAATAGTGATTTAATTAAATATACTTTAATGTTTTATAAAAATGCAGCACGTGTGTTCTGTAGTTAATGTTGTCTAAGAGCAACAGGTTTAATCATATGCCCTATATATGAAAGAGACCCTAACTGAGGTATCTACTGAATCTGTCATATATTTATTTTTTTCTCAGGATACCCCTTATGCTTAAAGTCTAAGTGTTCACATACTACGAGTGCCTAGAGTGGAGACAGATGTAGATTTCGTAATCTCGAAACTCTAGAGATAAAGGTGCGGAAAAAAAGGGAAATGTGAGGTGAACAAGATGTATCTGAGTAGACTTTCAATTTGCTCTAATTAGGATATGCAAAAGAAGAAATAACGACAGCTAATGCTTTGGAGCAGAAGCTGTGAAAATATTAATAAAAAAGAAACAGGTCTCCTACAGCTTGTCGGTGTGCAAGAGGAAGCTTTTTTGTAAAACTGTGATAATTTATAAGGCAAAACATTAGAGGATTGTAAAAGTGCTTCACCTTGAGAATTTAAAAAAATGGGTCCTTCAATTTTTCTGTGGGTGTAGGAAAGTACATTTTTTTTTCTAGCATATAATTAGTCATGAGAATGTTGTACCTTTCCACTGAAATATACATCATCATCCTGCCAAGACCTGTGGAAAGAGCTGTTCGAGAAGATCCAGGTTTCATCGAGAAACACCCAAAGATTTCTATTTTCTCCTAAATCTTCAACCTTTTGAAAATTTCCTTCTAATGCGTTGCACATTTGGTTTTTCCATTAAGCTTAAGTTACTTATAAATTTCATATTTTGTTTTATATTGGGAAACAACTGCCACTATAGGATCCTAAAAAATACCCACATTCATAAATGTATTTAAATCTTAAAATATTTTGCAGATCTGAGAATGTATTTTTAGATTATGATACTATTAAAACGAGTTATACCTTATGCAAGATCACTATTCTGATAGCATGATTTTCAGGAAATATATATTAGGTTATATTTTCTTACCTACGACTCATTACAGCTCTAAAGTGGGTTTCAAAGCTTTTCCGAACTGGGAATACAGTAATCACTGTGATTCATACTCTAAAAATATCTATTCTAGTGGTTTTTTCTTAAAACCAATAAAAATAAATAAAAACTTAGTCCAAAATAAAATAATTTATGAAATATAAAAAATATCAAATAGTCTACAGCAAAAAAAAAATAATAAAAACACTACAGAGTAATCTCTAATCTCACTAATTACTTTAAAACACGAAATAATACACCCAAACTCAAGAAAAATTTAATACGAAAATTGAAACCCCTTTAATCCATTACTGGGTGATTTACACCATCAGCTGATTTTGACGTTGGGTCTAGTGACTTATGTTTTTGAACTAGCCTGATTCATGTAGGCCAACGCAAAAATGTTAGCTTGGACAAACTCTACACAAAATGTGGTGCAAATGCCTCTTGATACATAGCACATTTATGCCAAATTTTATTGAATTATGTAAAGTAGTATTACAAAAATTAATTATAAATGATTTATTTTTGAAAATTTTACCACCCTGTATCTCAAAAGTTAGGACGTTTAGGACATTCATTTATAAAAAGTTTTCTTCTTAAAATAGACCCAAAAATATTTTCCTTAAACATTGACTTTCAACTAGAAAACACCATGTATACAAAAACTACAAGTGTACAATTTTAATCCTGTATAGTATGTTTTATATGTCGTATAAAGGTTAAATTTTTGACACATTAAAAATATGTCATGTTAAAAAATATTTCAAAAATTATTACGTTAATTAACTACACATTAATAAAAAAATTACAAAATGTCTACAAAACTGCAATCGAAGGGCGGTTCAGGAAAAACAACTACTACCAGTTCCATAAAAGGCTCTGCAGATGTAAACGGATCAAAACTTGGGGTTTCCAGTAAATTACGGAGGTTTGGGAAACGTCTTTTTTTTTGAATCTATCCACTTTTAAAGGATAAAATTTTTAAAAGGGAATGGGCCCCACACATTGGTGATAATTGCTGACATAGTTTCTATGAGTAGTTGACTAATGTTAGAAACATATGAAGCGCATTTATTTTGTTATATTTACCAAGAAGATACACACAAAACTGCTTTCGTGTCTTTTGTTTTGTTTTTGTTTTGATAAAAGCAGTTTAAGGTATACCTTAAAGAGCGATGTGTTGGTTATTTAAAATAGCTCTTTTATTCCATTTTAGTTGTCTAATGTATTGTAGTCCAATAACTGAAGACCTAAAAGTACCCAAAGCTGTAAATAAATCTGTACAATTTTCATTTGTGGCGCAATTCTTAGTTCTTTGCGGATGCTTTCGAGCGAGAAAAAGTTTAGCACGATTCCGACGTAGGAACCTGCTGAAAATGGCCCCCAAAGTCCCAAATATGAGTTTTCCGCGAATATCTATCAAAATATGCAAATAAGAGATTTTTTGTTTAGACAAAAAATGAAGACCATCTCAAAATCTACAAAAATGGTCCTTACTATTTTTTCGCAACACTAATAGTTTTCGCAAAAACGGCCGTCGAAAATTTCATTACATTTCACACTGGATAGATCCACCTGCATTAGCTAAATTGCTAAAAAATGCAGAGGGGCAAAATAATTTTTTATCAAAATTTATGAAAGATGGTGAAGGAATTTTTCGGGGATCATTGAACACTTGCTAAGGTCTCATAATAAAAAATAAATGTTAATAACAAACCATTTTTTTTAAATATAAATAAATTAATGAGATACTCACAAAATATTGTGAAATAAAAATTTTGACCGCCTTTTTTAATATTTTAGAAAAATCAGAATGGACTTAAACTCATATGCAATAATGGGTACGGGTTTCCCCATTCCAATAAACTTTGAATCATTAAAAAATGTACATTATTGCCCAAGTAATGGAACAATTCGTATGCCCGCCTAAAAGTGAATCCATAAAGATAGCGGCATTTTAGCTGTAGGGCTGCAGCTGAAATGAGGGGACTTTTGGGTCGCGTTATCTCAAAAACTATCGATTTTTCAAAAAAAATTTGCGGACCATTTTTGTAGATTACAAGGCGATCTTTATTTTTTGTCTAAACTATAATTCCTCAATTCGCATATTTTAGCAGATATTAGCGGAAAACCATTTTTCGGGCCTTGAGGGGCCATTTTCAGCCCTTTCCCACTTTTTAATGTTGATAAACTTTTTTTCGCTCGAAAGCATCCTCGAAGACCTAAGATATGCGCCACAACTGGACTTTTGATGGGTTTTATAACTAAAAATCAAATGGGTAATACATATATTAAAATATAAAATGCCTACCGCATCGAATAAGATCGGACAGTCGGAATTTTGGGGGATTTTTGAGACAGTTTCCCAAACTGATCTTTCCTCGCAGACATCTACATTTTTATTTAAATGCCGGCAATGGATTGTACAATATACTGGTAAAAATTTAATATCACTTCTGAAAAAATATTAAAAATAGTTTTTAAAAAGAAAAAATTACAAAGAACATTTTTTTAGAAACAAAAAAGATACAGAGTTGTTGTTTTTCGTTCTATTTAGCGTGGAATTGGAATCAGAAAAAACAGCACGGAGTTATTTCAGAGGTACGTAGAGGAAAGTTTTGTCAGAGTTCTCAAATGTAGGTTGTACCACAGTTGTATATTTTAAATTCTTAGAATTAAAGTGGAAATCAAACCAGTTTATTTAGTATTTAATTTTTTTAATTATCACAAAAAAATACACTTTTTATAAATACGTGATGTACTTATTATATCGTGCTTAAAATTAAAGAAAATATACTAAATAAAACAACTTTAAGCTTAAAAAACGGGCATAGTTAATATAAAATAAAATTATGAAGATAAAACAGAATAAAATTAAATACCTATACATTAGTGAGATTTAGCACTACGAATATTAACAAGGACCGCTTCACTTAAGGATCTTGAGGCTTTGCGTTTCCTATTAAGATTTTCATTTTTGGCTGGCCTTCCAGCCTGAATTCTTTTGGAACCAGACGTGAGGTCAGGTCTTTGTGTGCGCCTACCAATTGATGTCGGTTGCACATTAATTTTTTTTCCACGCCGATTATTTTTTATATTAGCAAATGCATGTAATGATTCTGTAGGAGTTTAAATTTTTTCAAGGCATTTATCTAGTCGAATGAAAATGTTTGTTGAGTCTGGTGATATGTTATTTTTAACCATTTCAATAATATTTGAAAAATTTTGGGTAAGTGCTTCTACGGCTTCATTTTTTTTAGTTGTAAGGTTTTTAGCTACCGCAAGAGGAGAAGTAGTTAAATTGCTAACATATATTATAACATCTATATAACATTACTAGGTGCTTCACAGTTAGATGGTTCTTTGGTGCCCTTATTAATAGACGTATCCATCATGTTATCAAAAAACATTTCATCAATATTATCCCCCATCGCTAATTTAGCCAAAAATAATTCTACTCGGCTTTCATAGTTGCAAAGTTTGTTAATTTTTGTTTGTATTAAGGTTATGTTAAAGATAGTATCCATTTCAAGAATAAGTCGTGATTTACGTAGATATAATAATTATTAAAAATAATGTCATAATAAAAATACATTATGAAGTATGACCGATCAATTTGGCAAAAAAACAGTTTAACAAAGATAAATATCAATAACTACGGCGTTGTGAATTACTCAAATCAATATTATATATTTTTTATTTTAGTTATGATATCGATGGACGTGATAGATAGGGTACCATGACAGTTTTAAAAAACAATAAATAATAATATTATTAAGAGTTCATAATAATCCAACACATTTTCACACTATTAAAACATGCATACATAGCATTTTACATAACATTTTTAACCGCCGCTCTGAGCCGTAGTATATTATGAAGCGAAAATTTGCGCGTATTGGTCACTACAATCTATACTGCGATTCAAGAGCAACCTCTGTCGCCGTTGCTTTGAGTAATAGTATAGTATGTAATTACGCCAACCGGACCCTGTTAAATTGAAACTCAAATCTCTCCAGATGCTCGAATAGAATATAAAATGAGACTGAATCTGTTCAACGATGAGTCTAGATTCAAGAGTGACATGATGAGATTTTAAGATTTAGAGTGCAAATATTGTTTACGTTATTAAGTCGCTTTACTCAGCGTTATATTTAAGAAGTATCACGACCACATTGACTTTTCTCATGACAATCACTTTTTATATAGGCACGAACTCGTTTATTACTTTAGATTACTTTAAGCAAGTATAAGAATAAAACGTCATCAAATTTTTTCTGAGTATCCTAATATCTGGCATAACTTTTGCATTAAAACCAAAATTAACCTTTAATGACACCGAAGACTTAACATAACTTCAGATAAATAATGACTCTCTAATAGCTTTTATTATTTTTTCTAATAGGTTGATACCATTCACAATATAACCGAAAACAAAGGATCAGTGAAAACTAGAGGTATTCGATTGGCCGTTGAGATGCAGTCAAAGGGAGTTGGACTTAATGATATAATATTAATATCAGTAAAACGCATGCTCATCAAACTATAGTATTATTGGCTACATTGTTTTTGGGAGCCATTGTTTGTCCTTTAAGTCCTGAGGCACCGTTAAAAGTAAGTACTTTTTCAGCAAAAGTATTCTTCATTAATGCCTGATTTTTATTAATCAACGATTTTAGTCTTAGTCAACTCGAAAAAAATTTTTAAAATTATGATTTTCACAATTAAATGACAAAACTATGGTTGAAAGAATATTGAAACTAACTCTGGCATTAATTAGCATTAATAATACCCTTGTTGGTTAAAAAGCTATGAAAATCTGATAAATTTTATATATTTCCTTTGCTGTAAAAGTTGCATTTATTAAGAACTTTCTTATTCATTTATCAGTCATTTTGCGTCATTGATTTTATTTTAGGAATCTTTGGTTATGGTCAAGAAACTTAAACCAAAAATGTGCTTTTGTGATACCAGAACTGTGAGTCAGATTGACAGAATATTGCAAACTTTAAACATGAGTTCGGAAATCGTTAATTTTGGAAATGAGCTGGCGGGAACTACGCAGTTTTGTAAATTGTTCCCATTTAAAGAAGACGCTGATTTTAGACCAGTGTTTATTGAAAATCCTCATAAGGAAGTAGCTTTTATTATACCAACGCAGGGTATGTTTTCTTAACCACTCAAATTCTACTCGTAATAATTGAGTGGGTTAGATGCAGGGGTACAAGTAACTTATTTCAAAAAATTGAATTAATAGTAAAATATAAAGCTTATTAATTAGAAAAACTATTTGCACAAAGGCAAAAATGTTTTTTTAAAACGCGCACTTGTACCTTTTTGCCAAAAAGTTTTTTTATGACATTTTACACTTACCCCTAGAACTACAAACCGGTGTAGATATCTACCCCAGGTAAATTTAATAAGTAAAATCGTAACTGTACTTTTGAATATTTTTTATATCTGTTAAATTTCTCTATTTTTATATTATTCATTTAAAAAACAGAATAGATTCTTGAAAACCAATATTTTATGGATATTTATTTGATTTTTTTATTGATCGGATTCTCAATTTGTTTGAATTGTCAAAGCCCCATATAAATAGAGTTTTTTAGTGAAACATTATAATGGTATATTTTTTCATAAAGCTTATGTGTCCTCTTTAAAATCTCGTTGGAAATTAAAATTGGGTGTTTAAAAATAATGTTTGTTTGTCAAATGACGGCTTGACTGTTTTTCAGTACTTATAGCTATTCAAATCAATTTAACCAACAAATTGATAAATTGAATTTGCCCTTCACCATTCTTACCATAAAAACGAAAGAATTCGATTTAAGAGCAAATCTCGAAATATTTACCCCGGTTTCTAGTTTACAGTAAAATAATGGATTTGTAGTTTCAGGGTTAATTTAGTTTTTTTAAATAAATCATTAGTATCCTTTTACAGCTAACCCACTTAATTATTATATACTATAACATAAAAAATGTGACATCCAAAAGTTTTGTTTCTTTTTTTATAAAAACGTGTAAGATTTTAAAGGCGTTTTGGGCAGTATTTTGTTGTTACTGATTTTATGTAGTATACCATGGTTCCAAAAATACATTTACGTACATTTATGGATTATACCTGCCGACAGCAATAAAACTGAGGATCGGTAGGTATTAAAGGACAGAACATTAGGGACGGACTTTAATAATATAAAGATTTATAATTTATTGTTTATTTATGTATAATCTTAAAATTACCTTAAGAAATTAAATATATGCAAAGTTTTAATAAATTTATAACTGCATTATCTATACATAATTAGATTTTTAATCTAAATATCTAAATCTAATTCTGTTTCACTATCAGAGTCATCATTGAGGTTAATTACAATAGTATTTATGTTGTTTTGGATAGAAATGTAAGAGCCCTCAATTTTTATAATGTGCTGTAGTGATTTTTTCCAGCTCTCAACTGGTATGCTAGTAATTACATTTTTTATCGAATTTATAACACTGGGACTTAAAGTAGGTGTAACATTTTCTGCTCTGATCTTTAATTTTTACTTGCTTCCACAAATGCTCTATGGGGTTAAACATACAGTGATACGGAGGAAGCCGTAAGACAGTATGCCCAGTCTGTTTAGCCAAATTATCACATACATATTGTTTTTGTCCATATGAATTTAGGACTTCCAAAAGTTGCGTTTTTTTTTGTAACTGAATTTAAAATAAATATCATTTTTAACAAATATTCCTGGACGGCTGTGGCAGCTTGCGTTATCCATGACAATAACACTGTTGTTTAGAATATTTTTTAAAAGATAATTTTGAAACCAGTTTTCAAAAAGTTCCGCACTTGTATCCTCTTGATAATCCAAACTAGAATCCTTAATATTCTTTGCAGACAACAGCAAGCAGTTTGGGACAAATCCGTCTTCTGAACCAGCGTGTATTATGGTAATGCGTTTTCCTTTATTTGAAGGTGCTTTCGTCTGACAGTTTTGACTGGAACCCAACCCATCCATTCGACACTGTGTCGTTTTTTAAAACCATGTTTCATCAAGGTAAATTATGGATCTTTTCTAACCTATATCTTTTAATTTCTTGAAGGTAATTAAATCTTCAAGTGCGTAACCCTGTGCGATTCCATTACTACTTGTCTTTTGTCTATTTTGCGGTATTTAAATCCCATTTTATAAACAACGCTATGGAGGGTGATACGACTAATATTTATATTTTTCGTCTTCGTCTAGCTTCTTTTTCAGTTTATCCAAGGAAGGAATAACTCCGCTTTCATAAAGACAATATATTTTCCTTCTTATTAGGTACTGATCACTATTGTCTATACGGTGAGATTGTAAATCACTACTTTTTTTATTCAATTTCTTCACTAATAATAATATCCCTTATCGATGATATTTGAGTTTTTGTAAGTAGCTGTTTCTTTTAAGCTTCTTGTTTAATTAGACCTCTACTGATTAAAGTTTCATACACATGTTTTGCATCTAATGACAAATAATTTCAACGCGACATAGTTATAGTCCAAATTATACTCATTTGTAATGACGTCTTTTTTTGTTTATCTTTGTTTAGTATATTCCAAACAGCGGTGACAACAAATTTTGAAAAAAATGGGTGTCTGATCATTATTCATTTTTTATATTTTTGGTTATGTAAAGTATCCGTCACTGTCAATCCAAAAACATTGGTGTGTCAACTTGTTTTATTTCGAAAAGCAATAAAAATGCCGAGAAAAAGATATAATAGGTATAATGAACAAACGCAGCGAATAATTTTAAATATATTGGCTTTTTTCAACTGGAAAGGAACAAGTCCGAAACGGAATCGCCCTTCAAACTGAGAATGTAATACAGCAGAGTGGCAGATGCTACGAAATTGAGCCCAACGACGATAGCAAATATAAGGAAGAATGGGATAAAATTAGACCAGGATTACGCTTCAATATGTCTTCAAGCACCGCACCGCAAAAATCAAAATTACAACATATTTGAAAAATTAATTCGGGACACAATTTATGCTATGTACGCCAGAAAAGAATATGTTACGTTGGCAACAATAAAACAAAAGTTTAGGAAGAATTTGAATATTTTGAATTTTCCATCGACTCCTTAAGAAGATGGATCAAAAGTATAGGCTTCCGGTGGAAAAATCTAATAATAGAAATATTTAATGGACTTGCCAGATATTGTTCATAAAAGAATACATTTTTTAAGGGAGTATATCAAAAATAGAAATTTAGTTCTGGAAGGTTTTTCCTGAGGTCTTTATTGACAAGATGTGGATCTTTAGCAATGGATCATTTCGTAGTAGCTGACAAGATAAGATGACACCAAGCACACGGATTCAAGAAAAACAGTGAAGGTACAAATATGTTTTTTTATTTTTTTAAATAAAAACTGGTGCCTTGTAAATCTTCATAATTTCGTCTGTTACATATTTTTATCAGCTTATAAAGTACAAAAAAATTAAAGTAGGTCCAATAGGATAGTTTGGGAGCTATGATGGCCTTCAAAGACTCCTGGATCTCTCCAAAAAATCGCAGCGAAGCAATGCAAAATATATGAAAAGTTTTATTTTCAACCATCTCCCGAGTCTGCCGCACCTGACAGGGCCTAGCAGTTTACGTTTGCAGGGCTTAATACTCGTGTTAGTTAAATTAGTTGAATTAGGTTAGGCTAGGTTGATTAGGTTTGTTAGGTTAGACTTGTTTTGGTTAAAAAAAAACGCAAACGGCTAGGGAAACGTCAGGCGATGGGACTCTGGCGGATGGTTAGGAATAATTTCAGTGCAGCAATATATAGCATAGGAATGCAAAAAATTAATTTGACGTATTTAAGGATTATTACAGATTTAAGCTCATAATATTGCTTCGCAGTGAATTTCTGGAGACATTCTCACGTGGCGTACCTCCCATTTCTCCCAAACAATCCAAATAATTTTTTAATTTTTGTTAAAAAAATTTAAAGGTTGGGCTTTATGAGAATTTGACTGTAAGTACTATGTGCATGGAACATTACCTATTTCTGATGTTTAAGAAAAAATTTAAATTAACTTATTTTTTAAGGTCAACTAATTGTGGTCCACGCCGGAACCAAAGATGGCTTCATCAAGGGGGCGGATCTAATATTTAAAAGTGGATTAAAAACGGGGGATTATCATGACAATATGAACAGGGAAAAAATTGGAAAACTGGTTTAAAACTCAGCTGGTTCCGAATCTTCTACCAAAGTCATTAATAATCATGGACAATGCAAGTTGCCATTCTGGTTTATTAGAAGAAATCCCGAGAAAATCTTGGATAAAGCAGAGACTGATCGAATGGTTGAATAAAGAGAACATTAACTTTCCAGAAAAGGCCATGAAAGATCAAATATGGAATATTGCGCGCAAAAAACTCCCTAATGAAAAAATACTACCTTGATGAATATGTTAAACCTTTGGACACAAAATTTTTCGACTGCCACCATACCATTGCCAGTTTAATGCAATTGAAATGGTATGGTCGGAATGTAAACGAAAATACGATCAATATATTTCCAATCTTAAGGGGTCACCTTCAAGTTCTGGCTACATGGGAAAAGGGGTTTTAAACGAAATTTCTATAGATCAATGGCAAAATATGTAATTCATACAAAAAAGGGAATTCAAGCGGCTTGGAGGCAATACGAGTGTGTGATGCCTCTGATATTCCGCCACTTGTAATTACGACTAACGCGAAGACGACGACAAGACAATATCTCTGGCTTTAGTTCGGGCTCGGACAATACCTGACGAGACTGATTGAGCTTTGTGGCTTGCAAATTTTGTTTCATGATCGTCATTTAAGTATTTAATCCCTATCGTTACAATTACATTAACTTGGCAATGCAATATGTTTGTTTTTTTGAGTTTGTATTTTTATTTTTGGTTTTTATTACATTTTGATGTGAACATATTCATCCAGGCAGTATTTTTTTCATAAACAAGTAAATTAAATTAGATATTTAAATTTTTCCCCTGAGTTTAAAATAATTTTATACCATTCTTCCTATTATTCACAATTTTTGTAAGCCATTTTTAGTACATCTACTGCTCGTTGTTTTACTTCTCAATTTGAAGTGTGATTGCGCTTCAAACTTTTTTTTTCTAGTTGAAAGAAAGAATATATTTAAAATTATCTGCTGCGTTTGTTTATTATTCAGATTAATCATATTAATTGTTAATTGTTACTAAGTTTGTTAATAAATAAATACTACAAGATTATTTTTATTTTTTGAGATTAAAAGTGTATAGACGAATGTAAAAATGATAATATCGTAATGGCCGGTTGCACCATCAATTTTAGGGAACCATTAGGCTCCTTTAAAGGGGGAGCCACGCTCACTCCTGAAGGAGGGGAGCTCTTAGCACCAAAATGCAACGAGTCCAAGGACCCTTTTCAAACGGAGAGCGGGACCCCCACGTATGGGGAGACGACCCCCACGCTCCTGCACTGACCGGGAGTCCGTCAGGCAGGTAGGGGGGGCTCCTGTATGGGAAAAAAGGGGGGAAAGCCCCGAAAAAACCCCTTAGCGTTATTTGTTCCTTAAATCTCCAATGGCCAATCAGATTGCCTTTTGGCCATTTTAGGAATACCTTGTGCAAAGGGTTCCAAAAATTGTTGGAAACCACCCCTAAATATCATTTGTTAATTTGGAACGTATACAAAAAAACATAACAGACTATGAATTTCTGAACCCCGACAGTAAATTTTCTAACTTGATTGACAAAAATGTCAAATTTTATTAATTTCGACATACGTTTTTTTCACCGGGATAACGTAACTACAAATGAGTAAAATTTCCCGACTATATATTCTCGTAAAACAACTTTTTCGAAACGCACAGTAAAAAACACTGCCACTAAAATATTAACCAAAATATTTATATGTCTAAGGTTAATACTTAAGAAATACCTGGCCCACTGCCCTTATGAACAAAAATTTATAAAATTTTTATATAAAAATTATAGAGATTTTAAATACGCTTTTTAAAATTTTTGCCGAATGTCATAAATTATAAATATTTATGGTACGCTAATGCCACTATACTATATTAGCATTTAAAAACCAATTTTCTACAAAGATTAGAGTGATAAAAATGAGATTTGATGCTACAGGGGGTATTTAGAGTCGATAAAATTACCAAATAGGGTTTTTGGACTGGTTTTATACCATTCCCATCTCATATTTGTTTTAACCTTAGATCATCATTTGCAACGACTGGGTTGGGGTAGAGGAAACCTTGAATGAACTAAGGGATAGAATTGACTTTACTTCAGCGATGATTCCGAATTCTGTTTAGGAACTTATATACAGGCAAAGAAAGAATAAGAAAACTTGGTAAAAGAGAAAACATCCAGTTTTCATCAAAGATGCGTAAATTAATATACTTTTAGTTATGGTACAGGGCGTCAGAGGTTATGGAAGCAAGTTTTATTTAGTATTTATTGGAGTTAAGTCCTGTTTTCAATAAAAATGTGTAGTATAGGGTCACAGAAAATTATGCGGTACTTCACTTTCTACAAAAGCTGCAGAGTTTAATATCATATTCCAAGAAGGCATTCAATATTTTAATTAATTAGTACCGCAATGACTTGTGACTGCAGACATGCCTTTTATATCTCATAAAAATTTTTGGCCCATCCATCTATTTATATTTTAGAAAATTTATTATATATAAAAACCAACGTAAATCGATTCAAATTGCATGGTGAGCTCCATGACCATAAAACCAAAAACATAATCTTTTTTTTTTTTTTTGATTTGGTTGGCTTTGCACAGGAATGCATACAGCCACTACATTTAACGTATTATATTTAAGTTTTTATAACCAACTATTTTTTTAAATTAGTATCTGTATAAAAATCTATACGATAAATATTCGTATAACCGAATTATTACACCTTAAAACCATTTACAATATATAATAAGGATTCATACAGACATACACTTCGAATTAAGTCACAAATTGGGAGCTGCTTGCGAAGAATCAAAAACATGCATGACAAGGGCACACGCTTCACGCCATAGTGGCTATCTAGGCGATTTTGAAAATTTACACAAACAGAGGATAATCGACCAGGATAAAGGGATTACAAATAAGGATAGAGTTGGGTTTACGAGTCCCTAAAGCTTTCTCACACACATTTTCACAAAACAAATAAATGCATTATAAACCCTTTTGTCTTCTCGTATTATATAGACTAATTATTGAAAATTCATCGGTAGTAATTTATATTTAGCTAACTCAGTTAATAAAAAGTTGGAAGCATTCTTATTCTGTTCACATTCAAAGCACCAGTGGTCCATATCATCGGTTTTGCCATTACAGTTACATTTATCGGTATCAGAGAGGCCCATTTTATGAAGCATATATTTAATGTTACCGTGTCCAGTAACTGCTCGGAAAAGGGTAACATAACAGTTTCTATTAAGTTTTTCATATTTTATTAAAGGTTTGGCAACAAGGTTGGGATATGTTCAAGTGTATCTATTTATGT
Organism: Listronotus oregonensis; assembly: GCA_019359885.1. Classification (NCBI taxonomy): domain Eukaryota; kingdom Metazoa; phylum Arthropoda; class Insecta; order Coleoptera; family Curculionidae; genus Listronotus; species Listronotus oregonensis. The sequence continues at coordinate 17,460 of JAHBCN010014347.1, forward strand.
TCTGGCGTGCATAGCTCTGATACATATTACGCCAGTAACTGTATATATTTTCTTTTATAATCGAAAAGGTATCATAAAATTGTATTCCAGAGATATTAATATAACTGTTAATGGCTTCTCTAGCCAATCTATCAACGTGTTCATTGCCTTGGATACCAGAGTGCCCTTTAGTCCATATAAAAAGAATGTCAACGTTTTTATCCCGAAGGATAGTTATTCTTTGAAAAATTTCAAAAACCAATGGATTTCGATATATGTTTTTATGATTACTAATTGCCTTAAGAGACGACATTGAATCTGAAAGGATAATATGTATATCGCAGTCTAAAGAGGTGTCGAGATGGTCCTGGATGCCTTGCAGTTAAGTTTACCGTAGGCTTCCAAGCTCAATGACATTAGTGTATTAAAAAAATTTAAATACAAGATAAAGACTATTTTGCTAGAAAAAGCTTTTTATAGTGTTGAATAATTTTTAACGTGTAACATGTAATGTATATTTTTGTGTATGTTCTTAATAAAAAAATATTGTTTTTAAGTTTTAATATTTTAAATGTAATTGTATATAGTGTTTAGTTAAAAATGTTCTAATAACAAAAATATTATATTTTATATATTGACTTGTGTAAGTACTAAGTTAAATAAATAAATAAAAAACTTAACAAATGAAATGCCAATAGAAGTGTTTCGACACCAGGAATATAATTTAACCACAGTTTAAAGCGGACAAATGTGAAGAGTTCAAAGCTTTTTTAGTAAAAAAAATGCATGAGACCAGAACTTCGTTTTACTCATCAATAGATTACACAGGCCCACAAAAAAGTGGTGTGTGCTGGGTGTCAAACTAGGATTTTCTGAAGCTTTTTTTCCGCTGAACACGAATCCGAAGTCAAAATTGTGGGTCAGACAGCAAAAAATTGAGAAAAGGCGTAATTTTAAGATATTAACGATTTTTTAATTTAAAACGTCAATATCTTAAAAACTATAAAAGATACACAAAACTTTATTTAACATAAACTATGTATTTTTACAAAATCTTTAATTTAAGTTTTAAAACCTTTTTGCCTAAATGCAATATTTTTTATGTAATAATCAAAAAACCGAAATTTTAGGATATTTTTCAAGCTATACCTCTGGAAAAAAATTGAACTGAATTTTTTTTTATTTTTTTTATTTTTCTGCAAATTTTAGGTGATTTGGGATTTAAATAATTAAAATAAATCATTATTAAAAAACCCAAAAATCACCTTAATAAAAAAATATATAGTGTGTCTACTTAAGTTGGTAACATATGGAAAACTTTTTTATTATTAATTTTCTAAAAAAAATTATTCTTTATAAAAAATTCTTTATGTTGTAAAACCTAAAATGCAATTAACAGATATCAATTTTTTTCAATTTTATATGTAAAGTTATGTCAAAAAATATGAATTTTGTCTAAGTGGGCGGCCACAACGAAGCATCGTACATCGCACTGCACTTAGCAAGTTATTAGCGTGATGGATAAGGATAAATTAATTACCAGTGTGTTTACCAGGGAGGCGATCTGGAACAAAAATAGTAGAAATTATCATAATTGGATATTATTATCGAAGTTGCGGTGCGGTGCGCTGTGCTGTGCGTCTTTGTTGTCGGTGCGCATTTGCTGTGCGGTGCAATTATTGTGCGTGTCAGGTGTACCTTAATATTTCAATATCGAAATTGTTTATAAGAAAAGTTAATAAAATTATGTATAAATATTCAATTACATTCTTCTCATTAAAAAAAATTACAAATTTTGCTGGCACTTCTACTGAATTTCTACCAAATTTCGCTAAATACAACTGATGTTTTAAATGCTACTGTCAAGTATTTCTTGTCAAAGCATCCTAGAATATATGTACAAAAATTACTCTCTGACATTTCTTGTCGGAGCATCCTAGATTACATGTACAATAATTACAGTTAAATTTTCGTTGTTCGAGTAGAGATGTTTTGAGAAATAAAAAAAATATATAATAAATTTATGCAACTGCATATTTAAACGTGATTTTTAATTTTGAACAACTTTTTATAATAACAATTTTTGATATTGTTAAATATAACGGTACTTTACGCCACTACTATTACAAAAATTACGACTAAAATTTGTATTTTTTGACTTACCTCGTATAGAATTAAAAAAAATAATATTTAATGATTGTATTTTAGTTTTTAGAGCATGCAGAACTTTTTGTAAGGAATAACTTTTTTTCGTAAAATTAATAATAAAAAAGTTTCCCATATGTTGCCAACTTAAGTGGACATACTGTATATATTTTTTCCTATTTTGGACTGAAATGTTTGTCAAAATTACATTTTTGTTTATATCTTCTCTATTAATTATCTTATTAAAAATGTTTATATAAATTTTTTATAGATAATTTGAAAAGCTATCTTTTTTGTTCCATGAAATTTTTTGTATCTCTTATAGTTTATATAGTCGTAGTCCAAACACTCCGAGGTAGCAGGTTTCTACCGGTAAATGTACCGTGTCGGATTTTGGGGTTTTCTTTATTTTTTGCTGTTTGACCCCCAATTTTGACTTCAACGAAAAAAAATACTCCAGAAAATCGGAGTCCGACACCCAGCACACACCACTTTTTTTTGTGTGCCTGTGTTATTATATTTCAAAATTACAGTACTCCCAACTGCTGTTGCATGTTTCATTGTCCTTAGTATATTTGTTGTACTTAAACTCACTTTTCCACGCTATTTACTTATTTTTCTACAGGTTATGTTAATTTTAGGAACTACTGGCGAACCGAAACTTGTATGTCTTTCCCACCACAACATTTACGTTCAATGTCTTAACTTTATGGACCTATTCGAGAACCCATCAAAAATTATTTCATTCTTCCCCCTCTCCTGGCTCACTCAAACTGTTATCGCATGCACATCTTTGGAATATGGAGTTACCCGGATTATGGCGGCCAGTTTCAACGAGAGAACTGCTTGTAAAATGATCCATGATTTTGTTATTGATGTAGCGGTCCTAGGAACCGAACTGGGGATGAGGTTAACAGGAAATGTTGCTGTTAATGTATGTATCTATACAAAAATTATTATGTTTCTTATTTTAAAATTACCGAACCACCGGTAAAAAAATAATAATAACGTCTAAAATACAAAGGTTTAAAAAATATATAAACATGCGAATTTTAAAAAAAATACGAAATATGATTTTTATGAAACTCATGTCAATAGACATACGAAACTTTAACATATCAAATGTGATATTTTAAACTCGAAAGATCTTTCTTGGTTATATAACGACAGTGATATATTAAATCTTGGGCAAAAAAAATGTTAAATTTTAGCTTTTTTTTGTAAATCGCTCTTTTTTACCTTGTTTTACTTTTAATTACTCTAAATGAAGCAAAAGATAAAATAAAATATTTATATTTTATAAAAACTAACAAATTAATAAATTAATTAACAATTTAATACTTAAATATCCTTCAAAAAAAAAAAATTTTTATTGCGGACCCGTTTTTTCTAAGACAGTTTAGCCTTCCAGGCATCGAATGGACCAAAGCCCGGGCGTAGTCCGGATTTCCTCGTAACTCATTCCACGCTTCTAAAATTTTAAGTTCGTTTACATTTTGCGGCCTAAACTCATTCTTCCTATTTATTTTGTTAACTAATAAGCCCCAAATATTTTCCATAACATTTAAATCCGGACTACGTGCGGGCCATGGTAAAACCCTGATCGCTGCTCTTCCATCCATTTATCGACTTGCCGGGCCGTATGAACGGGTCACTTATCTTGCTGAAAGATAAAATTTCTGTCCGGAAAGTATCCAGTACAGAAGGAAGCATGATATTCTGTAGTAGATCTATATATACCTCCGCATTGAACCTTCCTTCGATAAAATAACATACACCAAGTCCTTGTGCACTTCTTCTGTCCTTTTGTGTATATTTTTCATCAAATCGTGTTTCTTGAGGCCTGTATACCTTAAGTATCCCATTGTAGCACGACTGAAACACTTTTTCATCAGTGAATATTATATTTTCCCAAAAAATCGGAGGTTCCAAGTAAAATTGTAGAGTAAATCCAATGCGTTGTTCTTTATTTGCATTTGTTAAAAACGGTTTTAAGGCTGCCGGGTGGCAGCGCAATTCGAATACTCGTATTTGCCTTATTCTTCGCCGTGCCGTTCTAACCGATGCTGGGAAATTGCTTTCCGTTTTTGCTGTAACTACAGATTTAAATGGTTGGTTTTTCAAAACATTAACTAAATTTTTGTCTTGTTCTTAATTCGATAGTTTGGGGGGACCACTTCCCAGCTCTTCTCTCAAAGGAGGTGTTTCCTGCTATTTTTTTTAAAAAAATAAATAGTACTCTTTGGAAAGTTAAGCTCTTCGCACATCCCCTTTCTTTGGGCCCAAACCCCTCTATCAATATAAAAAATAAAATTAATACTTTTGATCCAAATTTGGTTTTTATTTTAAAAAATACTTTAGACACTGACAACGACATCCTGTTTTTATTAAATTTTTAACAGGTATTTATAAATTAGTAGAAGTGGCATAAGCTATTTTACAAAAGGGAAAAAAAATTGCCCAAGATTTAATGGCCGTTACTGTACATGGTGTTCCGTTAAAGAAATGCTATTTTACTATAAAACCCGAAAACACAATTGTCAATTGTTTTTTGTATTCTTCAATCCTAAAGGATGATTTTGACTACTTAATTTGGAAAACCCTCTAGACCACTAAGAATGCCCATTATAAAAGAATATAAAAAAATCGTTACACCTAAAACGAACTTTTTTCGTGTTTCGGGTGAATTCGTTGTCGAAATATTGCCGTGACGTAAGTATTTATAATATTAATATTTAAAGAGATTTTTCCCTTTTAATAATTAAATTTTTGTAAAACAAAAATGCAATACTACCTTTTTTAAGGTAAAATTTAAAATGCATGATCTACTAAATTTGGTAACTGGTAAAATATTTTTTACGGCTTGATTAGTCTACGAATTTACAATTTTTCTCCATGTTTTTAAAATCAAATATTAAAAAGTCTAAATAAGAAAAAAGAACGTAAAAATTTAGCTACAATAAAATAACAGGAAAATAAAATATAAGACATTTACCACTTTAAATTAAACAACAAAAATCTCTTCTTTGGGTTTTAATTTTTAATTTTGAAGGGGATGGTTGGCGTAGTAAACACTTCTCCAGATGACATGAAACCCCAAAGGCAAACCTGCCACATGTCAAATTTTTGGGGTTTTACCTGACAGAAACGGTGTTTGTTTTACCTTCCTCAATCGGGTTGCGAAAAAAAATAAATAATAAACAAAATTCTCCGGTAGCCTCTTTCCCCAAAGACTCCATTAGACGCATGATTTCGCCGGTCGTCCAAGTTACGTAAGTAAAACATATCAAAAAGATGCCACGCCACTGTTAAGGCGTTTAATAATTATTTACGTTTATGACCAAAAACCCACAGCACAAAGTTATTTTTTTT
>JAHBCN010014348.1:0-22901 GCA_019359885.1 Listronotus oregonensis
GGCAATTCATCCACTTATTTTATCATTAAATAAAAAATTTCTTTGGTATCTATGAGGTCACTTGCTGGAAACCCAAAATCTTTTTAAAATAATTTTCATAAAATAATCAGAAGAAAAAAAGATTGGGTTTTTAAATTTTTAAATTTTGTTTTTTGAATTAACTGTTTTATCTAAAGATTTTTCCAATATACTTTTCAATTTTTTAAGGTTTTCCCCCAATCTCCCCAGTAATTCCTATTTCAAATTTTAATTTTTTGGGGGTGTTTTTTTCAAAATAAAATTGAATCCAATTTAAAAAAAAGACAAATTTTTTTAAAATTTTAGTACCAAATTAAAATTTATAGACTCACATATTTTCCCCTTATTTACTAAAATTTCCCCTTTATACCTAAAAATGTTTAAAATTTTGTTAAGATTTTCACCTTTTGGGGAAATTTCCCCAGAATTTTTGTAATTTTGAAATTTTAATAAAATTTTAGTTCAAAAAAAAAAAAATTTGTAAAAATTAAATTCTTTGTTACAAAGCATCTTGTAAAATTTGGAGGTCTTAATTTTAAAATTTACATCCACCTGTCTATTTTTTTTTGGGTTTTCCAACCCCAATGACGTGTCAGGTTTATTTCCCCAAAATTTTACCCCCCTATATTCTTGGGCGGTAGATAATGATTTTAGCGATTGTTTTGTAAGGGGGTTTTTCTGTTTGAAATTCCTTCAAAATGAAAAAAAATTACCAAAAAAAAAAAATTTTTTTGACTTTTTTTCCAAAAGCTCGTCACAAATATATTACAAACAGGCCCCAAAACAAGTGAAGATAAGGCGGGGTCTACTTCCTTTTTGGGGCCCCTGAAAGTAATGTTTGGATTAACGCACTTCCATCTTCACCTTTAAATTTGTTAGATAAAAACATTCCTTTTCCATTTTTTCCCGATTTGGTCTGCCCTGTGTGGAGGAGCACACCCCGTTTGCGGGCGAAAATGCCGATATTTAGGCCTAAAAGGGTTAAGCTGCAAAAAAAGCGCAGGACGTTCTTCTGGAACACAGTCAGAAAATGACTTATCAAAAGAGCTCTAAATTTTAGCTGAAAATCCTTCTGTGTTGGACCTTTTGGAGTTTGCAAAGATGGAAAATGGGTGATGGAATGACCAATTCCCAAATATGGAAAACAATTCTTGGGAGCTACTTGCAGCCAATTTGCAAAACCTATCTGGACAAAACTTTTGTGGGGTGCGGTGCTCTTATTGCCGAAATAAAAACTTCTAAAATATAAAGAGCTTGAAAGAACGTTTATCTTCATTCCTTTTGCTGTTGAAATTTTTTGGTCCTTTGGGTATAGGCTAAAGGTTTTATTAAAAATTTCAAAAAAATACAATGCAAAAAATCTCAAGTTTCATTATCCAAAAATTGGTTTAGCCAACCGGGGTAATGCCATCGGTACTAGGAACAATCCAGGAAGAACTAGGACTTGATGAAGTTTATAATTTCTAAATATAGATTAAGTTATTTATTTAATTTTAGAATATTTTTATTTTATTTATAAAAATTATATATTTAAATAGGTGGATAAATATTTTTGGATAAGGATAAGAAATTTTGGAAAAATGGGATATTTTTCCGTAACAGCAAAAAAAATTTTGAAAAATAATAAACAAAACTGTACTTGGCTCTTACGTTAAAGTAATATTTTAAAAGTATAGTTATCTAGTATTTAATTATTTGAAACGTTATTTAATATATTTCAACCCTTAAAAATCAATCCTTATGATGATTTAATAAAAAAATTGTTTACCCTAGAAAAATTAACATATTGTCACAGAGTTGTAATTAAAAAATGTGACTGCTCAAAAGTATAACTAATTTAATTTTGTAATTTTTTAATTCTCAGAAATCCACCCCTTAAAATATTACAATGTAGTAAATATTACAAAACCGCGGATTTTTTAAAAAAATGCATCGCATTGCTTTTAGAATCCCTCAAAAAAGAATTGTTTTTTTATTCATTCTCCTTCGGTTTTTATAAAAAGTTCATTTGGTTTCCAAGGCGTAGCCCCATTAATAAAACTGTTTAAACCCTTACTTTCTTAAAGAGGGAGTTTAAAGGGCGGAAAAAAAGGGTGGTGCTCGTCTATACACACCGTTTTAAACGTTTATATATCTTAATTTCCGTCATACAGTAAATTTACAAAAAAAAACAAGATGTAATTTAAAAATCTTAGGAATTTTTACGTATCTCTATTAGTTTTCGAGTTTTTTTTTAAGAAAAGGAATTTTTATTAAAATTCGGGAAAATTTTATTTTCACTTGGCCCATTTTTTTCCTTTAAAAACTTAAACGGTTAAAATTAAAAATGTATTTATGATACGTGATAAAAAAAGAAAAAAGGGTCATTATTTAAGTTAGGGGGTAAAGAGGGTTGTTTTCGAAGATTTGGCCCAAACAAAACATTTTTGGTCAAACCTTTTTTTAACCCTAACTCATTTAAACTTTTATGAAACATTTCCTTTTTAAAAAAAAAAAAAAAGGTGTTGCAAATGCTTTAAAAAGTTGAAATTTTTGAAAAATATGTAGATTTTATTATTTGCATTTAAACTCTGAAATTTTGTGTTTGAAATTAACAGCCAACCTTTAACAAAACCCTTTTTTATATGGGTCCCACCCAATTACAAAAAAATTTTTATGCCTTTTTGTAAAAGTTTCATTTTGTTATTTATTTTTTGATAAAATGCAATTTTTCGAGTTAAAAAAACCGAAAAAATGTTGATTTTATCGACGAAAAACAGACTTTCGATCCAAAAAAACTGAAAAGTATGCATTTTAGAAAAAAACATGGAACATTTTTTTGGGTTTAAAATCATTTTCCCATTAATTTTTGTGGTTCAAATATAAAAAAAAATCCACCCTCGAGATGGTTTGGCAACCCACCCCCAATGTAAACGTCCCCCATGATATAAATTTTTTATCTTTGATTTTGCCCTACCTACGTCAAAATTTTAAACCGATAATACAAGATAATTTGTTTCTGCTATTTTTTTTAAAACGCAAACCTTAATCAAAATTAAATCATTAAATCCAAAAAATTTTGTTGTCTTGGCCCTTGCCCATTTTGATATTTTTGCATAAGAAGGCTGATCACAAATCTGATGCAAGTTTTTTCGATAACGTGTTATTTTGAAATTCGATTATAAACATGACAATAAATAATCTCAGGTTAACTATCTTGCTCTTTTTTATCAAAAATTGTTATTTAATTGCCATCCTACAATACTTAAAATGTATCAAAATATGTTTTTCATTTTTTTTTAAGCTTTTTTTTTTATGAAACACAAAATTTCAAAAATGTCGACATTTAAATAGAATGATGGGAACTGGCGCCAACATTCTTTCCATATTAAAGCTATGATAACATCTCAATAACAAAAATAAATAGCAAAAGTAAATGAAATAAAATATATTAAATAGTTTTAAATATTCTTTGACAGTTTAAAGTGAGTTACCAAATTTCCCAAATATTGTAATGTGATGTATTTTGCCACAGTTTGTAGGTAAAACACATTATCTTTTAAGAGCCGGAGGCGTTTTTGCGACGGTGCGGTATTTTTTGAACCAACTTGGTTGCCTTTCCCCTATCAACCTTTCCAAGGAATTACATGTTTTGTTGCCGTTTGGGCCGTTTAATTTCGATTGTTTATCTTGTAGATTTTATTTTGTGTTTATTGTTTGTTCACAATTTGTAAAAATGTCCTGGAAGTTTGGGTTTTGTCTTGCAAATCCAAGGGAATACCAGAATACCCCTCATTAGGAAAACAAGCTTTGATCAATTCAAATATTATTTTCCAAGACCAAAACAATTCTAAAAATGGGCCAAAAATCTTGCATTTAATGCTCCAAGACCCAGTCATGTTCGGTGTGCGAAAAAGAATCATTTGGGTTATTTTCAGAACACAACTGACACAAAGACATTACATCAAATGCAACATAAAAATAATGTTCTTTTGTTCAATGGTATTTCCCTTCAACCCCTTTATCTTTTGTTCCATTTAAAAGATCTGCGTTTATTAATGATCCCGCTTACAGAAAAGCTTTATTCTTTTTCCCACCAGGGCCGGGTTTTTCTGAAATTACTTTTTTTAAAACTGGGGACAGTTAATCTCTGGTACTACTAAACCGATCTTAAAAAACCTTGTCGCGTTTTGTTTATTGAGATGTTTTGTAAGCCAATTTACCACAATTTGGCAAAAAATATCGAATTTTTACGGGGCCAAAATAGTGGTAAAATCGGCTGATTTTTAAAATGTGGTAAATTGACTTGAAAGAGACCTTCGTTTTTAAAAAACCATTTGGTTTTTTTCTTCAGATTTAAACGATCCAAAGATTATCTGCCCAAGGGGAAGTGCGACAACTTTTTTCAGCGGCTCCATTTTGGGCTCCGTGGATATTTTTAAAAACTGAAAATTAAAAAAATGTTTTTGAAAATAAAATTATTTAAAAATGATTTATGTTTTTATTTATTAAAACAGTTAAGATTTTTTTCCGATCTAGTACCTAAAATGTTAAAATATTGGGGAATTATTATTGGAATTTGACTTTATCAAAAATTTCGTTTAATCCAGGTCAGCTAAGGACGATGAATTTTATAATATGGTCTTTTGAAAATCGAGGTAGCATTGATTTTTAACCATCGTCGTTTTGACAGCCTTTATTTTAAAGAAAAAGGGAGAATTGATAAAGGACCCCCAAAGGTTTTAAGAAAACTGAAGTTTCATGTAGTTTTTGTTGAGGACTGAGGGTTTTAAATTTAAGATGGGGAAAGTTATATAAGTATGACCGTAAAATCCTTAAACATATGACTTTTTTAAATTTCTGCTTTGATCGAGATGAAAAAAAAACCAAGAAAGGTATTCATGTAATCTTTTTTGTCAAATTTATTTTATTTTTTAAATTAAAAAATGGGTTTTTTAAAAAATTAATAAAAAACGTATTGGAAAAAATATTCTAAATGCAATTTTTGCCAATATGAGAATTTTACAGGGAAATTATTTATTTTGATTTTTGGTCCTTTTTTTTAAACATTTGCAAAATGGAACCCCGATTAAAGAAACAATAAAATATATTGCAAATTTTATAAAAATGTCAATAAGGGTCACTGAGATATTAAAAAAAAAAATTTAAAGAACATGTTTCAAATAGTAAATGGACTAAGTTAACATCCATGTGTGAAACCCATTGGGTGGAAAACCATGGGTGGGCCAATAAGGTCGGAAAAAACTGAATGCTCATCCCTTTCATAAGAGCGCCAAGTTCTGCAGAACAAAGAGTTTGTTTAATCTTTGGCGTTCTTTTGAGAATAACCTCAACTGGCACAAACACATTTCATCCATAGCTTTCAGCTTCAAAAAAGATTGGATTCCTTTTTCGAGCCAAAAATTTTCTTCTTCCAAATATGTTCATCTGTCTTGTCCCAAATCAGACCCTCTTTGGAAATATTGTTCTCATGTCTGGGGAATGGCGTCCCTACAACACTTAGCCTTTTTGGACTCCATTCCCAAAAAAAACTGTTCTCTTTTAATGATCCCGCTCCAGAAAGGCTTCCTCTTCTTGCCCTTTGTCGAGGCCAGGGATTGTCCCCTTTTTGGGGATTTTTTATGGCTTCTGCTCAGAGGAATTGGCCGTATTATTCCTTCTCTGGCAGCTCCCAACAGAGCAACACGTAGTGCAACTTTTATGCATCCTTTTACAGCTTATTTTAGAGGCCCCAACTTCCCCTTTTTCGTTCTTTATTCCTAGAGGTGTCAAGACTATGGAACCTGCTCCCCAAGAATTTTTCCTTCTCCCCCAATCTCCAAAAATTTAAGTCCCGGTGAACAAACTCCCTCCCCACCCACTGAAGACACAAGGTCGTTAGTCCAAACACACTTTGTGGACTGTCCCAAGATAAAAAAAAAACATAAGTTTTTAAACCTTTGTTAAAACATAGAAAAATTAAAACATGTAAAAGGATTGAAACATCTTCAAAAGCTTTGCATTTTCTTCGAGCTATTATGACCAGAGCGTCCACTTTGTTTGCTTTTACTCTGTCGTTATGCAGAGTTCTACAGACTATGAATTTGGTCTCTTTAAAGCTGTTGAGCATGCAAATACTTTTACTAGAAAGGGGTCAGGACTATCAATTGAATGTAGATCAAAATTAAATAAAAAAATAATAAAATCCAAGCTATTATAAAGTATGTAGATGAGAAGAATACATAAAAATACTTAGAATAGTTTCGACAGCAAAATCGTTCAAATGTCTAGGCTACTGCAGAGAATATTTTCGAATTACAAATTGAATTCCCTTTTTTGATGACTTTATCGAAGAGCTACCTGCCAGATTTGCAAATCACGAAAAATCACTTTCATCGTTATATTGTCTAGTGTAGTAAAAATAGATGACTTGTTATTATATGAGGAATTTTTGAACCTAGATACGTTATCTGCAAAATTACAGTTGTGGAAACAAAAATGGATTGAGTTGCCTTAAGCAGAAAAGCCCAAATGTGTTCTTGACACATTATCAGCACCTTTGTTTCCTAAAATTCATACTTTTTGTTGCAAATTCTGGCGACATTACATGTATCTACAAGCTCCTCGGAAGATCATTTTCTTCCTAAGGCGTTAAAAAGACTATTTGCGCAATTCAACTGGTCAACGCATAACAGGACTGGCTCTTTTAAGCGACATAAAAATATTTAAATTGATACTGGAAAGTTTAAATCGTTTTGAGAGGAAAAACACACCCATTTATAAATTATTTTTTTTAATTTCAATTTATTAAATGACACTGGTAAAACTCCAAATTTTTGTCCAGATACGGCCCCTGCCTATCAATATACATTCAGAGATATTGTGGTTCACCAACTTGTAACATTAGTCCATTTTAGTGACTAAACTTTTTAAAAAGTTTTAAGCCGTTTTTAAAAAATAACCAAATGTATTTTTTGGATTTCTCAATTACTACATATTATATTTAGCGTCAAAAATGGACCATACTCATAACGACTGCCTTGTAATAGCTGTTATGTCTCATGGAAGAAGTCATGGAAGATTATATGCCAGAGACTGCGAGTATACCGTACATGAACTAACAGGGTTTTTTACTGGAGAGAATTGTCCATCTTTAGCTGGAAAACCAAAGTTATTTTTCATACAAGTAAGAAAAAAACTAGGTAGATATTACTTTCAAAACATTTGTAGAATAGTACGAAAGCGTTGAGGGGACACGCTGTAATTTTTTCTCTAATTCAGACTTCAACCACTAAATTCAGACTTTATTCTACGAATTCAGACTTTCAACTTTAAATTTAGACTTTAATTTCTTAACTCAGTCTTTAAACTCTTAATTAAGATTCATATTTTTATGTTAATCTGCGAGTTCCGACATAACAGTTTAAATTCAAAATTTAAAATCTTATGTCGGAGAATAAAGACTGAATTTAAAGTTTAAAATCAGAATTTCAAGTTTAAAAAATAAAGTTGAATACAGAGAATAAAGTCTAAATTCGTAGAATAAAGTCTGAATTTAGGGTTTAAAGTAAGAATTCAGATTCTAAAGCCTAAATTTAAAGACTAAAGTCCGAATTTAAAGATTAAAGTCTAAATTTAGAGTTGAAAGTCTGAACTCAGAGATTAACATCTGAATTCAGATATTAAAGTGTGAATTCGTAGTTTAAAGTCTAAATTCAGAGATTAAAGTCTGAATTCAGAGATTAAAGTCTGAATTCCAAATTTAAAGTATAAATTCAGAGATTAAAGTCTGAATTCAAAAATTAAAGTCTGTATGACACTCAATATTATGATTTTAAGAGAGCTAATTATATCATGTTAAACAATTTTTACCATTCAGTAGATTGGAACAATGTATTAGGTTCTATTGAGGATGTTAATGAAGCAGTAAATGTATTTTATAATTTGATATATCAGGGAATAAGCCAGTGTGTTCCTGTTAATCGTCTCAAAAACCTTAAATTTCCTGTATGGTACTCGAATGAGCTCAAAGTAAAATTTTTGAGAAAAAGATGTTCACAAAGAATATAAACGAACTCATCTGTGGTGTCACTATGAGAAATTTTCTCGTTTGAGATCATGTAAAATGTAAAGCATAATTGTTATATAAATTATATTAATAATGTTGAAAATAATTTAAATAGTAATCCTAAAGAATTTTGGAACTTTTGAACTCTAAGAGGGGGGGTAATAGCATTCCAAACTGTATACAGCTAAACGATATAGCAGGAGCAGATGGGCAAGCAATAGTAGATATTTTTAAAACGCACTTTGAAAGTGTTTATAAACCGAGTGGTGTCTGTGAACACTTGCCTGGTCTTGAGAGTGAGAGTTCTCTAAATTTATATGATTGTTCGATTTCTGTGGGGAAGGTTTTCAATATATTTTGGATCTGAAACAAGGTATTGGTCCTGGACCTGATGATGTGCCTTCTGGTTTACTAGTAAATTGTGTCTATTCTCTTTCGAATCCTCTTTATTTGCTTTTTAACCTATCACTTAAGAGTGGTGTTTTTCCTGAAAGATGGAAACAGAGTTATATCACACCTATACATAAGAACGGAAACTACTCTGATGCTACAAATTATAGACCAATTTCCAAACTAAGTACTATCCCAAAGCTTTTTGAAAAAATTGTTTGTGATGACATTAAACACCCAATTATGTCTATTATGAATCAGGAACAGCATGGCTTTTTTGATGGCAGATCCACCACAACAAATATGTTGTTGTTTACACAGGCAGTGTTAGATGCCTTGGAAAGTGGGTGTCAAGTAGATGCTGTGACACCGACTTTAGTAAGGCTTTTGATACTGTTGATCACCATATTTTAGGGAAAAACTAGAAGCCTTTGGTTTTACTGGTACATTGCTTAGATGGTTAAAATCTTATTTAAATAATAGAAAACAGTTTGTAAAGGTAAAAGGTTTTGTTTCACAAGAGGTGCATGTTACATCGGAGTCCCTCAGGGTAGTCATCTAGGTCCATATCTTTTAATATTTTCATTAATGATCTTAGAAAGGAAATCCGATTCTCACAACCCCTACTTTTTGCTGATGATTTGAAATTGTTTGTACCTGTGAAATCTTTTCAGGATGCTATAAACTTGCATGATGACCTGAGCAGAGTGAGTGTATGGTGTGATAGAAACAGGATGGATTTAAATGTGAGAAAATGTAAAACAATGACCTTTCATAGGTCGCAGCATCCACTCACTTATGTTTATGGTATAAACGGTGAGCCTTTAGAAAGGGTTACCACAAATTGTGATTTGGGTTTACACTTAGATACTAAATTAGACTTTCACATCCACTATGAACATATGGTAAACAGATCTTTAAAGTTGTTGGGTTTTGTATGTAGAAACACTAGGGATTTCCGTAACATAAATAGTTTGAACAATATTTATAAAACTCTTGTTAGATCAAACTTGAATACCTTTCCTGTATCTGGTACCCTTTTATGCAGTACATATACAAAACATCAGAGAGTACAGAAAAGGTACACTAGGTTTATTTCATTTAAATTTAACTTTCCCCCAGAATCCTATGATGTTCGAAGGCATAGACTGGGCTTGGACTCCTGGCGGAACGCAGAATAAAAACGATATTTTTTTTCTGTTTAAATTAATTAATGAAACATTGATTGCCAAAGCCTTTTAAGTAAAATCACTTTTCGTGTTCCGCCGAGGAGCACAAGAGAACAGTCTCTCTTTGCTGTAGATTTTCATAGGAGCAATTATGGCAGGTTTTCTCCTATCACAAGAATGCTTATGAATGGAAATAGAGTGGACAATGACTTTTTTAGTTCCTCCTTTAATGTATTTAAGAAAAATGTGATACGTCTTGAACTGTGATGTGTAATGTGATAATAGATTAGATTATTTGTTCTAAGTGCAGCTTATATTTATATTTATATTTATTACTTTAATTATTGTGCACATTAAATTTATTTGTAAACTTTGTAGATTTGTAAATGGGTTTTGCCCGTAAATAAATAAATAAATAAATAAATTCGGGGATTTAATTCTGAATTCAGGGATCAAAGTCTAAATTCACAGATAAAGTCTGAATTCAGAGATTGAAGTCTGAATTCAGAGGTTAAAGTCTGAATCCATAGATTTAAGTCTGAATTTAGAGATTTAAATCTTAATATAGGGATGAAAGTCTGAAGTAAAAGATTAAAGTCTAAATTCAGAGATTAACGTCTGAATTTAGAGATTACAGAGTAAATTTGGAGTTTAAAGACCAAATTCAGAGATTAAAGTCTAAATTCAGAGATAAAAGTCTAAATTCCGAGTTTATAGTATATATTCAGAGATTAAAGTCTGAATTTAAAAATTAAAGTCTGAATTCAGAGATTAAAGTCTAAATTCACAGATAAAGTCTGAATTTAAAGATTAAAGTCTGAATTTGGAGTTTAAGGTCTAAATTTGGAAATTAAAGTCTGAATTTAGAGATTAAAGTCTGAATTCAGTGGTTAAAGTCTAAATCCAAAGATTTAAGTCCTAATATAGAGATTTAAATTTGAATTCAGGGATTAAAGTCTAAATTCAGAGTCTGGATTTAAAGATTAAAGTCCCCATTCAGGGTTTAAAATTCTGAGAATAAAGTCTGAATTTAGAGATTCAAGTTTCAATTCAAATATTAAAGACTCTCTCATACATCCACAAACCACTCAAAGTTAACACGTCCACTAAACATTTAAATTTGTCTCTTTTTTCAGGCTTGTAGAGGTGAAAAAACGGATGCAGGAGTACGAATAAAAACCGAGAGTGATAGTGTCAAAAAAAATGAAATAATTTATAGCATTCCCGCAATGGCAGATATTTTAATAATGTATGCTACTGTAGAAGGTATTATTAAATTTTCTATTTTTTTTTAAGTTTTTGGAACAACCAGCTCAAATATTCAGTAATACTAAATCTATTAGTAAAAAGCAATCAGTACGGTAACTAATAAATTAATTTTCTAAATTTTTAACAATATGTAGAGAATGCAAACAAAGTCTTCCCGCGGTCAGCATTAAATAAAAATCTATGCAAGGTTTTTAAACAAGTCCTATCCAAGGAAGTTTAGAAGTGTATGGAAGGCCAATGCTGTAGAACAAAATGGTCCAGGCGTGCAGGGCAGCGGGAATCGGCCCCGTCGAGTTTGCACAATGAATAGTAGGTCAGGTCCGGACTTCCATAATTCTTTGTTACCATGTATAAAGTTGACATCATCAAATGTCAAATTCAGACTAACTATACGTTCACCGTTTTTTTTTTGCGGAATATTGTTACTTAATAAAGGGAACTATTATAAAATATTTTAAATTATTGTGTTATATTGGATTTTATATCATCTGATTTAACATGAAAAGAACTGATGGCGCCACTTTACAGCCTTCTATTTAAATGGTTTATATTTTTGGGAGTTTTGCATTTTTACCAAAAATCCCAATAAAATAATTGACAACACGATTTTTAAAAAAAATTTCAAACATTGAATGATAGTTTTATGTACTTATTACGAATTTTGTGATAAAAAATGTGCAAGATAGTGTAAATGAGTTTAATCTAATTTTAATATTTCAGAATCGATATCTGAAAAATTAAACGTTAACGAAAAACACTTACTTTGGATTTGTAATCAGCGCCTCTATATGCAAAAAATCATCGAAATCGGCATGGGTCAAGAAAAGTAAAAACTTACCATAATTTGAACTGGTTGTTTGTGTTTTAGGGTAATACCATATTTTATACATTTATAATTTGTATAAAAGTACAATAAAATAGTGTTTCCTTATGCAAATAACATAAAAAAAGAAGTATAAAATTTTTTACATTAGAATTTTTTTAAAATCGTCAGACAGTCCACCAAGGCTGAGGCTTTAATACTAACGTACCGTTAAGTTTGGTAAAGGGAAGTTTATCTACACCAGACCTAAATATTTGGAGAAGAGAAATCTTCTGCGGGTAGCAGATTCCAGTTTAGACAATCTGGGGATGATGAAACAAAGAAAGTGAGAAATTCGGGGCCTCTTAAGTTGGACAATAAAAGGATGCATAAAAGTAGCAATACGTGTTGCTTTGTTGGAAACTGTCAGAGGAATTATACTTGCCAACTCCTCTGAGCAGAAGCCGTGAAAATACCTATATAAATGCAACATATTTCCTCCAGCCCGTTGGTGGGAAAGAAAAGGAAGCTTTTCTGTAGTAGTGGGATGGTTATTAAGACGAATAGACCTTTTTTGAATGGAATCAAGAAGAATAAGAGTTGTAGAAAATACTATTGCCCAAACTTGAGAACAATACTCTAAAGATGGTCTGGCTCAAAAGAAAAATCCAAGCTTTTTTAAAGCAGCTGAGGCTATGTGTAATGTGTTTGTGTCAGTTAAGGTTGTTCTTAATAGTAATGACAAAATAATTAAATAACTTCTTTTCGCGACACCGAACATGACGGTGTCCTGGAGCATTAAACTAGACAAGATTTTTGAAGCTCCAATCCAAGATTAGTTTATATTCTTGTGAAAGTGATATTTGAATTGACCTGCGCTTGTTTTCCTTTCCTTATACACTCTCAGGCATTTTGTTACGACATTGTAAGTAACAAACAATAAACACAAAATTATAGTCACAATTAAATAAACCAATAATCACTAAAATACGAAGGTTTTTATCAATCCAGAAAACTTCTGCAACTACAAAGTAAAATCACACAAGACAAAACAATCGAAATTAATACGGCGCAAACGACAACAAAACATGTAAATCGCTTGCAAGGGTTGAAAAGACAACGGCACAACACGGGTATGGTTTTATAAACACAGCGCCGTCGCACGTGAAAACGAGACTCCGGCACTGTCAAAAGATGTGTTGCCTACCTACACACAGTAGGTAGGTATCACATTACAATATTTTGGGGAGTTTTGTTACTGCGAGGGTGACAGTTATTTTCATAGTAGGCCGGACATTTTTTGATCGAATAGGCCATAGTATTGGGCTTCCATTAACCTTCAAAATTCCTTGGTCATATCACGATTTCATTGTCTGGTCACGGTCGCCTCTAGGTAATCATGAAAACAAGATTTCAAAACAGTCACCAAAAAAGTAGTATAAATGCAAAATCGTTTTGAAAATCGGGAGTTCGGGGGTCGAGAGTTAAGAGTACTCATGGTGCCTCGGTACCAGTACCTAAAGATGCAGAATCGTCACAATACTAAATAATTTGTAAATGATTTATGAACACTCATGCCACGATGCATACAAGGTATGATATTGTTCTTCATCAGCTGTTTTGCTGACGTATTTAGGAGAGTAAATAAAGGAAATTTATAACGGTTCTTTATTGCTAAAGTTGTTATTAGGTTTAGTTTAGTGATTGCTGAGTAAATTTTGTTTTTATAGATATAGTTACTTTTATTTAGTGTATGTAATTTATTTGAACGCATTATTAAATATCCTATTTTTTTAAATTTAGGATATTACGCTTGGAGAGACACGCTTAACGGAAGTATCTTCATACAAACTTTGGTAAGAAAACTAGACGAGTACCACAAAGAGCGAGACCTTCTGTCTCTATTGACTCTTGTAAACAGAGAGGTCGCTATTGGTTTCCGCTCGATTTCCATGCACGAAGATTTCCATAACAAAAAAGAAATGTGCTCTATTGTTAGTATGCTTACAAGATTATTATATTTTAATTAGCTTTTATACAAAAATAAATAGTTTATGTAATAATATAATTTATTTTTAATTTTAGGACTTTGTATTAACAACTAAATATATGTTTTTTTTTAAATGATTTTTTTTTTTAATTTGGATGTTTAAAGTGTAGTAATAGGGAGTTTATTCACACAAGACCTAAATATTTGGAGGTTTGGGGGAAAAGGAAAAACTTTTTCGAGTAGCAGGTTCCATAGCCTGGACACTCTAGGGATGAAGAAACGAACAAAGTGGGAAGTTTGGGGCCTCTCAAGTCGGACTGTAAAAGGGTGCATATAAGCGGCACCACGTCTTTGTCTGTTGGGAGCTGCCAAAGGAGGAATTATACTGGCCAACTCTTCGAGACAAAATCCTTGAAAATACCTATAAAAGAGGGACAAATATCCTACGGTTCGTCGGTGAGCAAGAGAAGAAAGCTTTTCTGTAAGTGTGGGATTATTAATAAGACGAACAGCTCTTCTCTGAATGGAGTCAAAAATGCTAAGTGTTGTAGAAGAAGCCGATCTCCAGACGTAAGAACAATATTCTAAAAAGGGTCTAATCTGGGATATACAGGGTGATTGGTAAGTAGGGGCCAAAAATGAAGACCCAAATTATTTTTTTAATTCTAAATCGAAAACCAAGAATATTTTTTTTGCAAATTTTCCTTCTTTTTCAAGATATTTCACTATAAAGTTATGCCAAAGAGAAAAGTTTTAATGGCATTGTGGGTGTCGCTTATCTTCGTTGGCGCTGTCAAACTATTACGTCATATAAAATCAAGTTTGACCCTTGTCAAAAGTTAGACACTTGTCAATCTGTTATTGGAAAAATCAGGGAAAAATGGAGTTCACTAACGAAGAATACGGCGATATTGTTTATGCTTATGGGTATAACATAATAATTATTTAGCATGTGCACCAAAGTGTCTAACTTTTGACTATGGTCAAACTTGATTTTATATGACGTAATAGTTTGACAGCCCCAATTAAGATTAGCGACACCCACAATGTGATTTAATTTTTTTTCTTTGGCAAAACTTTATAGTGAAATATCTTGGAAAATTTGCAAAAAAGTATTTTGGGTTTTCGGTTCAGAATTAAAAAATTAATTCGGTTCTTCATTTTTCGCCTCTACTTACTAATCACCCTGTATACACAGATTAGAAGGGGAGAAATACTTTCTGGTTCGAAAAAGAAATCCTAGCTTTCCTAAATCTGCTGAGGATATGGATATAATATGTTTGTGCCAGTAAAAGTTTTTATGAAAAGTAACACCCACAAGATTAAACGATTTCTTATTTTGCAGAACTTGGCCACTCATATGTAACGAATGAGCATTGGCAGACTTTTTTCGCGACAGCGAACATGACTGCGTTTTCGAGGCATTAAACTGGACAAGATTTTTGGCGCCCCAATCCAAGATTACTTTGAGGTCTTGTGAAAGAGATATCTGCATTGCCCTGCGCTTGTTTTCCAAATCAGAATTACAGGGTGGCTTAAGAAATGGAATATTAGAGTGAAGGGTACTATCGTCAGCACTGGAAATATGGACAGGATTGCTTGTGGAAGAGAGAAGATCCTTAATGTGAAGAAGGAACAGGGCTGGTGCCAGTACTGAGCCCTGGGACACCCCAGTGTTAATTGGATAGAAGATGGAAGAATGACCATCTAAAATAACTGATATATCTCGATTAGAAATTAAATTAACGAGCCAAGAACAAAACTTAGGTGGAATACCGTAGAAAGGAAGTTTGTTAAGAAGCACATCATGCCATACCTAATCAAAACATTTAGATATGTCAAGAGCAACGATCTGGGATTCACCAAGAAACTCAAGGGACTTGTTCTATACTTCAAGTCCAAAATTTATGTCAATGACGCATCGCTCGCCTTTAGAGTGCCCCGGGTTGTGAGGGGATAGAGGAATCAATTCCAGTGGCGTGTGCATTTCAGAAAATAAATGATAAAATTTCGTCAAAACATGAAAATATTTTTTACAAGCAAAAGTTATTTTCTCACATTTTCATCAACCCTTTAAATTAGTAACAAGCCTATATTATTTTGGTATTATTCGGATTAATAAAAAAAATATTTTTTTTTTGCTTAATTTTGCACACCTCCTATTTTGAGGTCATAGAACATAAACTTGATTTTTTTTAGCGATTTCTCAACGTTTTTCCAAAAAAAAATACATTTTTTACTTTAATTTTACCTTCCTCGATTTTATTTTGCTACATGAAAAAAATAATAAAATTTCAGTTTAACATAAATTAAAAAAGATGTAAAAACAGAACGATAGACAATCCAAGTTACACCGACTTGCCAATTCACCACCGATCTTGCAGATTCAATATTAAATACGATATTTTCACGCATTGCTTTATCGAAAATATCCACTATATAAGGAACACGAAAGCCCTGAGATCATCAACTTGTAGAATCCAATAACTATTTCGGGTCTTTCGAGCTGCATATTTAGGATTTCCATATCGAGGATATTTTTGCATTACGGGCCGAGTGAAGCAAGGTTCGCATACCTTATAAAAATTTCATAAAGAAAACTATTACAACTTGACAACAGGTCAACATTTTTAGAATTTCGAGTTGAATTCGGACGTAAACGTTTAACCTATTTTTTATTGAAAATTAAGTTTTTTTTTAAAATATGTTTTCGTGCAAATGACATAATTTTAAAAAATATGGCGTAAAATGGAATTAAACCATTTAATTATTATATTTTTGAAATACTATAAGAGGCGGCCAGAAAAACAGCTTCTGATTCATGTTTAACAATCGGAAAGTAGAGAGTGTGCAAAAAATCGCATTTTCCAGTATCCGAATAATTACTAATATTGTTTACTTGCCTTTTAAAACTGAATACCGTACGCGAAAAAACTTTTGTTAAAGTTGCACAAATCTCTGCAGCATCCAAAGTGGTTAGTTTTGGATTTCGTTCCCGAATCCCATGGTAAACATTTTTAATCATTATTCGTTCTTTTAACGTTAGCTGAGTTTTTTTTTCTAGGCGGATAACTAGTTAAAGGTTGGTTCATATTCATAGTTTACTGAATTAAAAGCACTTAACAACACTAAATCTTTATATACAATTATATACACTAAATAAGATAAACTATAATAAAATTGGCACAAAACAATATCTATATACTACTATTACTAGAAATTTATAATATTTAGAAAATACCCTGTGTAGCAATTAAAATTTAAACTTACAAAATCTGTCCATAATCAATAATAACTAAATAAAATCATCGAACAGCACGAAAACCCTGTCGATACGCTTATTTTCAAGTCTCTTCAAGTTGTAAACTAACGAATGTGTGTTGCCACATTTATTGTCTTCTCGATAAGTTCGATAACAATGATTTCAATACATATTGGCGTGCTATTTTAAGTGCGATCGCTGGCTGGTAACTTATTTTCGCGAATTATGACAACGTGGCGATGAAACTTTTGGCCGGTTCACTGTTATTGAAGCGGAAAAGTATATCATAGGCTTAAAAATCATTTGCTAGTGTTAGATTTTTATTTAGCCGCTTCGTCGGTTGGGTGGCCGGTATTAAATGAGTCACTGACAGAAATTTTGGACTTTAGGTATAGTTGTGTGAGACAAAGGAGAGAAGATCAGCTGTGGATCTTCTGTGACGGAATCCATACTATCTGTCATGTAAGATCTTGTGTTTTTCCAAATACTTCAAGATTTGGGAATGAATGAATTTTTCTACTGAGTTGCAAACAATAGAAAGAACACATACAGGTCATATTGTTGGTCTTGTTCTTTAAATATTATGATTTTCACATTGACCTTTAAAAAAAAACGTGTTATTGTTTGCCAGTAACACACAAACAATCAAAATAAAAACTTTATCTTATTCACAAGTAAACGACAATAAACCAGTAACTTCCAGCCTTAAATGGCCACATGCCATTTTCACGCTAGGGCCAGTCTGTCTCGGCACCTCCGCGAAGTACAACAATACAAAAGTAAGTTACAAGGTTTATAAAGTTTCTTTGTGCCCTTAATACTTTTTATTATTCCAAGTGGGTATTTTAGATGTTTGTCTAAAAAACACAAGTTTTAAAACAACGTAACAAAATTTTATTTAAAATAATCTACAAATACATGTCATTTAAAATTATAAAACACTACATGTAAGTTTACAAATTCTAAATTACAAAACCTTTGTGCACAGTTACCAGTTTAAAAATAATATAAATAATAAAATAATATACCCAAAGTCAACCCTAATTGAAAAACCGTTGTACTGGTAAATGGTATTGATTAAATTCTTGATTTTTTAACGTAAGGGCAACAGACAACAATTCTAGAAGCAGTTGGTTGTTAAGCGGGCTACAGACGTACAGTTTTAAATGACACACCTAATAAAAATTACTTTCTATCGTGACAAAAAAATAACATTAAAAAATCAAGAAAAAAAATTAAGGAAGAATTGTTTTATGAACTACGAACGTCATGTTGGTAAAATTTGTAATACACGTTTTTTTTTTTTTTTGTAATATTACCAACCGTTTTTTATTTTTTTGTTACCAAAGTTATCAATTTGTCATAATGGTTTATAAAAAATTAAGTAATAAATACATAATTCAAACATTAATAATTTCACTCATATTATTATACGGAGTGTCCCAGAATATGTGGGCAATCTCTCGAAACCTAATAGAAAACCTAAAAAAATAATAACAAGTTCCCTTAAACTTTTTTCCTACAAGCCTTCCCTACGGAGATACAGGTACATAACGGACGACCCTGGAAAGCGTTTTTGTTTAAACAACTTTAAAAATACTAGGCGTAATTTAATATTTTTTTTAATATGATGGTGACTAGATAAGTCTCCTTAAAATGAACCCATTAAATCATATTTGGCTTATTTAGTTTGCTAGGGACGGACTAGCTCTGACACAATAATAGCAATTTTTTAACACCCTGTATGATAAAGGCTTAACAATATTATTTTTGGAAAGCTTTAACCTTAAACTAAAAAAAGGCCTTCTTGATTGACATCGATAAAATCAACTGTTCACGAGAAATAAAATATCATGGTTGGTATTTTTTTACATTATACAGGTTGTTTTCTAATTGTACGTCAATGTTTAGAGAAGCAATTTTTGGGTCCATTTTAGGAAGAAAACTTTATATAACCGTATGTCCCAAACGTCTTAAATTTTAGGGTACAGGGTGGTAAAATTTTTAAAAATTAATCATTTATTATTAATATCTGTAATACCACTTTAGATATTTTAATGAAATTTGACATAAATATACTGTGTATTAAGAATCATTTTTATTGTACCACATTTTTTTTATTTCCACCGGTGGAGTTCGTACAGAATTTGACCTGCCTATTTTGGCAAATAAAAAAAATTGCTAAACTAAATAATGCACATGTAGGTATGCCAAATTTCATTAAAATATGTAAAGTGGTATTACAGATATAAATAATAAATCAGTTATTTTTAATAATTTCACCACCCTGTATCTCAAAAGTTAAGACGTTTAAGACATACGTTCATATAAAGTTTTCTTCTTAAAATGGACACAAAAATTGCTTGACTAAATATTGACGTACAATTAGAAAACACCCTGTATAATGTAAAAAAAATTATGATGCATGATATTTTATTTTTCATAAACAGTCGATTTTATCAATGTCAATCAAGAATACCTTTTTTTTTAGTTTAAGGTTAAAGCTATTTAAAAATAATATTGTTGAGCCTTTATCATACAAATTTAAAAAAATGGCTATTTTGGAAAATTCCGTTTTAAATAAAAACAAATTTTTAAGGGTTCTCTTTAAGGGGTATCGAAAACCCATCATAAAAAAATTAACTTCGGCTGAAAAATTATTTGAAAAAACGTTTAGGGTCGTCCTTCATTTGTATCTCCAAAGGGGACGAAAAAAAAAAGGGGCTTTTTCAATATTTTAGGTTTTCTTTAAATTAGTTTTTAATTTAATATTATATATATATATATATATATATATATATATATATATATATATATATATATATATATATATATATATATATATATATATATATATATATATTCTAATAAAACGCCCCCGTATAAAAATATAATCAACCGGGAGTTAAACTATTCACATGTGTGTTCAAGGTCAACGGCGGTATTTTTGCGACATTAAATGAGTGAGAGGACTTTATTAAAATATCTTCAGACAATGCTATAGACAAGTGGTTTATCAGAGGATCCATAGTGGCGTAAATTTTAAAAAGTTTAATATTGAGCTGTCTTCGATACGGATATGAGAACTCAAAGTTATCTTTTAAGGCCCGGTGTTATAAAAGTGCCGGTAAACATCGCAAAAAAATCTTAAGATTTAGCTGAGGTTTACATATTTTTTTTTTATTTTTTCAAAATCTAACTTTAGTTTAAGTGATACCGGACTACAGATCTCGAAATTTCAAGTTGTTACTGACTAGATGTTAATAATATCCACATTTTAGAAAACTAAAGTTAAAACCGCAGAAGTATAGATAATCTGACATTATAATACCCGGCCTAAAAGAAACAACAATCACATTGATGCCACATCTAACAATTCATTTTTTGCTCTTAGTGTGTAAAATCAAAGCCATATTAGCGTAGGGTACTTTTCTCTTGGGCAATGATCGATTTGTCTTGTTTCAATTTTGATTTTTTAAATTTTTAATCATTCTGTACATACATACTATCTTAAATTTGAATAAACTAATATTATTTTTTCAGTAAGCAGAACTTTTTATAAGGAGTAACTTTTTTTATCATTAATTTAAAAAAAGTTTCCCATATGAACAGAACTTTAGCGGACACACTGTATAGAGTGTCCCATTAAAAAACCCAAGTTTGTGTAATAATTCGAAAAGCTTAATTGACAAAAAAATTAGTACGACACTGGAATCTACGTAAAATTTTGCGAAATATTATCATTAAAAGTCTCTATCTCTCAATCACGACAATCAACAAAAATTTAAAAACGCCCGGCATCTCCAAAATCATTCGAGTCAGACTGAGAATTTTAACACATTTAAATTTGTTTTAAAAATCCGTTCCGAGAATATACAAACAGAATTGCTCTATCTCTAACGCGCCACCAGGTACAATTACCAAAAATTATATAAAAAACCTTCATTACAAATTAGAAAGATAATTTTTGCCATAAGTTTTACAAAAACTCTTGTATCTGTAAAAAGGCCCTTAGAATTTGACACTAGTTTATTGAAACTTTTATAATATCGGGCCTTACACAAAAACAAAAAGCACTAGCAAAAACCTATATTAATTATTAAAATTATCATTGTTCGGGTAGGAAAACCATCTCATAAATCAATAATATAATTAAAAAACCCAAGTCTTTTTTACCGAAAAACAAAAGTTATTTCTTTTTTCTTTAATTTAAAAATAAATCACAAGAAACAAAAATACAGCTGATCAATCGCTCACTCCAATAATCATAAGTTTTTTACATTAATTTCGTTGTTACGCCGCAACAAGAATTAGCTGGTCGACTATATTTTTTGCCGTGATTGGATTTTAACAGAAGGCGGAAGAAAAAAGAAAAGAGAAAAGGCATTCAACTCTTGAAAACGTAAAAGGTTAGGTGACATAATTTTGTCTTAAAAAAAATAAAAACAAAATATCAACCGTTAGTGTTTGTCTGCCCAACAATAATATAGTAAAAGGGAATTAAGGGATACTTTTTCTTGTCAAAAAATCTCAGACAAAATTTAACATACAGAGTGAAAGTGATAACGCAGTCCCATTTGATTGAAACTAAAGCCAGGAAAAACCGAAAAACTGTAAGCTTGTTTTGATTTGTTATTTCGTATTTTGGCTACGGTGAACTTTAGCTCCATTGCTAAATAGCAATATTTTAATATAATTTTTGTTTTCACATATTTGTTACACCATAATAAAACACATAGGGTCTGAAAAAACGAAATTTTCACTCACATTATCACAAAATAAAATAATTTCTTTATTTCCCGTATAAAATATGCTGAGTAATATGGCGGACTAACATGAAAAAGAGTGAGAAAGTACACTAAAAAAGACATTTTTGTTGACGGTTCGTCCTTCAATAAGCAATGTTGCCAGATGTTTTTCTAATAATTTGTTATTATTGAAGGTTGTTTTTTTTCCCCTTTACCAGAAATGGTTTTTATGAAACAACAAATCAGCAACCCAACCATTCAAACATTACCAGTTTTGGTTAGTTTTTGGTTGTTGTCGTTATTTTCCTCATTAAATTGTAAAATTTCTTTATCATAAATGCGCCGTCGAACAATTTTTTTTGATCCGACAACGTCGCAAATTCTGGCCTTTTACTTAACCTAAAAACATAGTATTTTTCGACTTTTAATTTCATTTTTCTCTGCAAAAATCATTTTTCGGATTTTTCTTTTGGAAATCTACTAAACAAAATGTGTTCTTTTTATCTGTAATATTTATTTTTTTCAAATCGAATGGAGCTAAACTACACCGGACCCTCGTATTTTAGTATGGGTTTAGTAGCTTCTTCCCAGTTGTTTTTAAGGTAAATTTTAAGTAATTTTTAGTTTCTACATTTGTTACTTAAATTCCACGTGTGTTTTATTTACTGAACAAGTTACAAAATCTTTAGGTGTTTTTTACTGTTTGAAAGTTTTTTTGGGTGAAAATTTTTTGCTACACGACCTTTTGTGGATCAATTTAATCCAGGTTTAACTCTAGTACCAAAATAAGAGCCATACGATCAGAACCTAACCTTGCTTTTTTAATATATATTGTTAATTATAAAAAAAGTTGCAGAAAACTGCCTAGAGAACTTTAAAAATTGTAAAAACGAGAAAAATATCTTGTAGGTCAACTGGAATTCGCCGTTTTTCTTGAGCTTAGATCCGAGCGGAAAGTTATTACTTTACAGGGTGATTCAAAAATCGATCACGAAACTTAAAAGCGTGATTCTACATGACAAAATAATGGTAGAGCCTCATATAAACTTTTTTTCAAAATGTCATTCGTTATTACCTGGTATCTGGTGGTAAGGAAATGAGAAAAATTAAACACTTAATTTTTAAGGCGATTTACCTCTAAACGCTTGGATTTAGCGAGTTAAATGAAGAGCACCTTTTTTAAGGTCTTGCATTAGTCTTTGAGAA
>JAHBCN010014349.1:0-22893 GCA_019359885.1 Listronotus oregonensis
TAAATATATAGGTACGAGATGTTCGAAAAAAACTTTAAACGCCCCCCCTCATGATTATAGATATTTTTAGTTTTTGGTTAAAGCCCCAAATACCTAAAAACAAAAATTTTTTAATAAAATCATAAATTTTTTAAAATTTCAGAATGCAAAAACTTGGGGAAAATTTTTTCGAGACCAAAAAAAAAAAAAAAGAAAAAAGATTGCGGAACTGGCTCGGCAAGAGTAGACACAAGTTGGGAATATGGAACACTGATGTTTTTTTTTATCACCCCTTGTACATGATAGACGGTAGGGTTTTTTTTGGTTTCCCCTTTAAAAAAACCAAATGATTATCAAAAGCAATTAAAAATGTACTATATACTATCATTTTTTTAATATTTCGGAGCACATTTTTTACTTATTTTTAAAATTTTAATTTAGTTTTTAACTTTCCTGTCAAGTAGCATCACTTATATCAATTTTTGGGGGAAACTAAAACAAGTCAGTCATATAGTCAACAGATATCATCGCCTGTACAAAACGACATTCAAGATGACATTCAAAACAATGAAGAAGGTGCCAAGCAAGACGAAATACAAGAGGGCACACAGAAAGACTTATTCGACGATACACAGGAGAGCAGGCAAGAAAATACACAAGGACAAACGAAAAGAAATACAATGCAAAACAACTTAGCCCTAAAAAATCTCCATTACCAAAGCCCAAAAAAGTAGGCATGATTTGACAATGGAACTATAAATAAAAGAGAAGACGAGCGATTCAGTATACAAAAAGATTCTTGAAAAACATATTTCCACCGCAGCCATAAAAGCAATCCGAAATTTTTTTGACTCAATGGCTGATATTGTGGAAACTTTTCCGCTACGTGACCAGGCAGGATTCGACTAAAAGTTTTCAGTTGGTTACCGAGAGAGAGATTCAACTTATTACACCACAAACCCCATATGTTGCTGCAGGTCATCTGAGAATTCGAATGATATTACAGTTTCGACCCATTATGTTGAAAACCCAATGCCATCTGATGAATCAAATCCTTATTCACAAACGAGTATGATTCGACTCCAATGCCATCAACTGATGATTCGAATTTTACGTGGTTGTAATAAAAAGACATTATATAATAAATCTTAGAAAAATTACCAGTATTTTACCTTAGTGTTACACCTAATTTTTGTGCAGCAGAAATGGGAATCCGGTATTTTTTGATGGTTGTCTGGTTATATCATTTTTAATTAGTTCCAACACTCGTGTAAATTGTTGCTTTGACACCCGAAAATATTCAATAAACTTGGTAGTTATTACAAAAGTGGTTAGCAGTAAATTAAAAAACAACCTTCTCTGTTTCTTGTCACAAATAAATCGTGCTTTCTACGTTTTTTTTTCTTTACTGACACCCTTATTAGGTAATCGTCATCTTCCTCCTCTTCGAGCAAAAGAACAGTTAAAATTGTTTCATCATCCATTTTTGAACTAAAGAAGTTGAAAAATCGCACTTGACTGAACCGACCACTGCTCGACGCGTTATGTAGTGACCACGTGAAGTTGTCGGTGACGTAGAGCCGTTCTACTTGACGAAAGTAAACGCTAGACGTGTCGTACAGCGTGAAAATTGGAGACCGCTGCCTTATTGCGGTAATGCGGGGCTCTGCCCTGGTGAACTATTACTTCCTTAGCTCCAACAGAAAGCGGACAAAACCGCTTTTATAGGAAAAAGGTGACAAAGGTCACAAACAGACAAGGGTGCGCCGATCGAAACAGGTGAATCCGTTTCAAAAGGTGCCCCTAAAGTCACAGGCGCCTGTTTTACGGAAGGGCTAATCCATCCCGAACAAGCAGGTGTTTAGAAAGGGATTCCTGAATCCAAACAGAAGGCGGAGGGAACTGCTTTCATAAGGGAAAGGGTTCTCTGGCTTTAAACAGAAATCGGATAGAATCCTTTTCATAGGGAAAGGTCAGGAGATACGGCCTCAGAAGGTATATCTGGTTCCTGTAACAAGGACCTGGTAGCTACCCACGTCACTATAACGGGAGAGCAGGGCATGAAGGATCTTATCGTCTGCTCGTCATACTTTTTAGGAGACAGGGACACCAGAACACATATTGTGCTCGTGTCTGGTAGCGGCACAAGTAAAGGAAGATAAAAGAGCTCTCTCCTAATTTAGTATCATATTCATTAGTCTGATCCTATTGGGAGAAATATAAATAGGTTGGCACAATAGACCGAGCGGTCGCGGTGGAGGGCGTAAAAAGTCCACTTACTTCAAACCTAACCTAACCTAACCTAAGTATTGTTTAGTGTAGGTAGGTTTTCTGAATACCCACGTTTAACCAGAATGTCAAGGAAAGATAGATTCGAATTTTGCTGCTTCTCCATTGTGGATTTAATAGTAGGCAAAGCAATTTAAATGCTTTAAGAAATAAACGTCATTACCTGTTCATATATATGTCGTCAATATAGCTTAGCCAACCATTAGTTTTATTAAGAACAGTTTCGATAACATGATCTTCAAGCTATTTTATGTAAGCATTTGCTACCACTAAAGAGAACGATGAATCCTACCGTTCTTTCACTTGAAAGTAGAAACTACGAAAAAGTAATTTACAAAATAAAGAATTAAAGGGTTATAATAAATATTTTATAAAGAATAAAATAAAAATTTAAGATGTTTTTGATCCCTTTGTATATAAATTTTTAAAACATTGTTAATGCAAACAAAGCCCTATTTTATGACTAAACGGTTCGAAATGAGCCCTAAACTGTAGTCAGTAATTTTTATTCATCCAATTACCTTTTCTTTGTATTCAGCAGTTCTGTGAAGCTATATTTTAGAGGATTGAAGAACATAAAGGCAGCGAAACGTCGTTTCGGCTTGAGTCGGTCCTAAAACGGTTTGATTTGTTGGAGCCGTTAATTGAAAACCAGGGGCAATTATATAGGCGTCGCCCGGTGGCGTCGGATTACCTAAACGGCGCTCCGTGAGATACGGAGTGAAAAAGGCGTTGATTGTTGAATATTTCGTAAATATTCTGATAGCTAAGTTGTACGCACTTTAAGTTAGTTATGCTGGCTTTCTAGACAAGAAATATAATCTATAATCTGTTAATACTTGATGTTAACAGGGCGCCTTACAAGCAATATAGGATATTAGATTATAGATTAAATCCAAGAATTGATTTAATTGAGTAAACCTAAAATCAAACAAATTTTTAATATTTGGTAAGACCTATTATACTAATATAAGCTTATACAACTTTTTAAATATTACCTTGAACTGGCCAAACATGTGTAATTTTAAGAACTACTACACCTACACACTTTAACTTATAATTAAAGTCTTACAACATTTTTAACATAAACTGCGTCGAGGTAGCCTTAGCCAATATCTTTTTACAACCTAAATCTATTAATAAGAAAACAGACATTAATGACTTGAGTGTAATTTATTCCAATATCTTAAGTTTAAACACCCAAATCAGCCAAAATAACAGTAATTTAACATCTTTTTAGAACTTACTATTAATACTCGTTCATGGAGGCAGAACCAAGGAACAACATTACATCAGCTTTGGTATATGGTTGACGGACGCATGTGACAGGTGTGCTCCGTCTGCCAGGATCCGTAGTTGCCTAGGTTCAATTCCTGGGTCAGTCCACTGGCAATGGAGTGAATTGG
Source organism: Listronotus oregonensis (assembly GCA_019359885.1). NCBI lineage: Eukaryota > Metazoa > Arthropoda > Insecta > Coleoptera > Curculionidae > Listronotus > Listronotus oregonensis. The sequence goes on from JAHBCN010014349.1 coordinate 3,675, forward strand.
AAGTACGTAAATTAGAAAAAATTTTACAAAAATACCCTTAATCATAATATAATTTTATAATTTTTGACATTAGGTAATGTTTCCTCTTTTTCTTTAAATTTTAAATAATTATCACATTGTTAGTAATCTTTAACACTTTCAAACATGCAGGCAGGGATGTTTGGTACATATGTGGTTTTCATTTTTGGTTTCCCTTTGCCTCTTTCTTTTATGTAACACATTTTGGTGATTATATATCCTACTTAGCTTTACTACTTTTGAGGTGCTGAAATCCTATCCAATGTTCTTGTAAATATCACCTACCAGATGTGGTTTAACTAACCCTATGTTAACTTAAACTGAAATGTTGTGATCCTTAGCAACAGATTAATATAAAAAAAAACACAACATTCCTTATTCTTTGAACGTCATCATATCAAAGTTACTGCCTTTAAACCAAAACACATCTTGTAAAATAAAATTCTTTAAGTTCAGTAATTAAAAATATGTAACAATAATAAATGTATTACACTGGAATGCCAACTGTTTTTTACATAATGAAGTCATTTTCCACTTAAATGCAGGTAGTAGTAAGTAGATTGTTAGTAATATAATATTTTTTAAATGTTAAAAGAATAATTTTTCTTTGTAAAAAATTTTTTTTTTGAGTACAACAAAAAATTTTATTTAAAAAACAAAATTTTAAGGAAATATTATAAAATAAAATATATAAAAATAAAATTTATTTAAAAAAAATGCCCATGTAGTCAATTTTAAGTATAAAAAATTTACTTTTTGAAATGAATCATTAAATAAAGTCTAAAGATACAAATTTTACAGTAATAATAAAATATATATTATTATATAAATATATAATTATATATATATAATATATATTATAATATATATATATATATATATATATATATTATATATATATATATATATATATATATATATATATATATATGCCCCTTAATGATATGGAAATTTGGGGTTAAAAATTTTTTGGAAAAAAGGAAAATTTAATATTTTTAGAGACCAGGATCCCTAACACGCCAGTTGAAAAAAATTTTTTTTCAAACAAAAAAAAATTTTTAGCTTTAAATGGTATACGGGATGGTTTCGATATTTTTGAAGAAAAAATGGTATGCCAATGGTTTTTTCCAAATAAAAAATATATTTTTAATTCACCGTTAATTTGAAACAAATGATGCACCGTTTTTAGAAAAAAAAAAACTTTAATATTACAAAAAAAACATATTAGTTTACATGTGCATAATAACAACTTACACTTACAGCATGCATATTAAGTGAAGGGAGCCATTTTCAACAATTTTTGTAATAATCACTCAATTTAAGTTGTAATGTTTTGTTAATGTTGTATGTTGTAGTGTGTTGTTCATTACAGCACATGTCAAACCGTAATATGTTTTTTCAGTTTATTTTACGGTGAATTTAAATATGTTTTTTTATTTAGAATTTTTTCTTCAAAAATATCGAAGTCAATACCCGTACGCACGCCACTGTTAAAGCTGAAAATTTTTTTGTATGAAAAAATGCTCTTTTCATTAAACTGTACCCACGTGTTAAAAATCACTGAGATATCTCTAGGGGTTTCGAAAATAATAATTAATTTCCTTTTTTTTCCTAAAAGTTTAACACCCCGTATTTTCTTAATGGAACATTTTGGACCATAGTTTATAAGGCATACTAGTATTAATTTTTCATGTAGATTCACACTCTTAAATATTTGCATATCAGGAACACCCTGTATATGTATGAGACCTTTTACGTTCACCGGATCACTTACATATCCAAAATTTGGGTTAATTGATTCAGATGTCAATATGTTCAATATGGCTTTCAAAAAATTTCTGCCACAACTCAAAATTTAAAATGGCGGCGAAAAGGTGGAAAAAATTAGGTGTAAGGCAAATAGTGCTTTCAGAAAAAATATACGCAACCTACTGTTTAAATAGGAAACAATTTTAAAATAAAGAAAAAAATCCCAATTCTAAAAACGTTTTTGTATCTTGATAATGATAAGATTGTATTGTATTGTAAAATAAACGGGGTCGCTCGGCTCTAGTGTAGCCCTCCTTCACTTCGACCAAAGAGATCTTTTGTGTCCCTTTGTGGGTTTTGTGCCCCGGGAATTCCATACCTTTAGCAAAGTTCGATACTAGGGTGAAGGAATAATATCTCTAGGAGTAGGGTATACCCCCTTTAGGTATTTAAGCCGTTGTCGGGTCAGTTCCTTTTGCATTCACAGAGAATGTGCCCGTTTCGTTTGCCCCGGGCAAACCGACATTTTTCATCCTCGTCTTTCCATTTTTTTGAGGTGATTTTCCAAGGGCCAGTCCGTTAGGAAGTCGGTAACGTTTGTTTATTTTTTAAATTCCAGTAGCTTTGTGTACTTAGGAATGGCGAAATAAATCTTTTCCTGCCTTTTTCCTGGAGTTGTTCCAGTAAGTCCTTTTTGACTTTTTCCCATGTCCTGAGTTCCTCGTAGAGGGTTTTATGGTGCAAAAGAGCCATTCATAGAATGGTCTTGCCTCCTTCCTTGTAGTGATCGGCAATTTCACCCTCCACCCTTCATGTCCTGGTACCCACTCCAGGAACCTTTTGGTTTTGGGCCCGTTGGTTTATGATTGTGGCATTCCCAGGGTATTTTAGAAATTCAATTCAAATATTTGCTTGGAAAGGGAAGGGAGCCTTGCGGGAACTTTATAAAGGGTTTTGATTAGGCCCAAAGCAAGGTTTTCCAATTTTCCATCTTTAAAAATCCAAAAAGGGTGAAAAAAGTGGGGTTTTATGCTTTGGTTCCCCCAAACCCCTATGTTTGGCTTTTAAAAATAACCCACTTCAAAAACGTGATTATAATGATAAGATAATGTTTATTTAACATTTTTGTCTTACTTCTAGCCAAGAAATCTTTTAGAAGTTTTTTAAATTAACCATGCAGTTTAAAATAATTTAACAATAAGTAAAATAAGTCATATAATTGAAGCACATAAAACAATGAAAGAATTAACAAAAATTTAATAATGCATTGCATTTGCAGAAAACCAAGTTTCTTCCGCCTCCACCAGGGGCCACTTGTAATAATTACATCGGCTGCCTGGCAAATGCATCCAATTTCCCCACCTTTCCTGCTTTAACTTTTAAAAGCATGCACATAATCATTAACATAAAGAACACTTATCTGACTCGATGCAACGAATAAGATCACTCTTTGCTAGAGGACTGTGCTATGTATGCAAAGCGCTGTTTTCTTTATTGTTGTTATAAAAATATACATAGTGCTTTGTATTTTCGCCTTTAAAAATTCTGGTTTTAGTGGTGTTTTACCCGAGGATAAATTTTATTCTGTAAAAATATTAGGACCTATACTGAAAGTAGTTTAATCTGTTATCATTTAAAAAATAAACCATAAATCTTACAAAAGTACCAAAATTTTTCATTAATCTTTCCAGATATTTTTATTTGATCACAAATTACATAAAGTATTTATTACTTTTTATAAAAATAGTTATTTTCCTAATAAGTGCGCAAAGTGATACTTTTCTACTTGCGAATACTTTTTCTACGAGCGTTTTATTAAAAAATATGATTAGTAAAACTATTATTAATTATTATTAACAATGATAATGTTAAAAGTACAATTAGTAGCATGTTGAAGGTTTATGGCCGATTTCAAATGATTTCTTAGGAACGTCGATGATGGTTCGCTGCTCGATGTTAAGCGCCTGTGGAACAGGACATTTCATCTGGCTTCTTGAGAGTTTTTGGCTTGTTGCAGTTTAAAATTCTTTTACTTAACCCCTCTTTGTAACCTGTTGATTCTTCAATGTATCCCTCGGCTACTGTTGTCGATATCCAACCGCCGTCCTTTTCCGGAATTTGCAAGTAACGTTGCAGAAGATCGCCGGAAGCTGTGGCCGGTATATAGCTCTGGATTCGGCAACTTTCAAAATGCTGCTATCTCAGAAGGCATCTTCCCAAATGTATTGATCCCAACGCATTGTTGTATGCAAATTCCCCTTTTGAAATATACGAAAAACCGTTAATGTGTTGTCGGTGGCCGTAATGCTGTATACTTCCGATATAAGAACAAATACTTTCCGTCGTTGATCTCTTCAGACAGGACGAAAGTACGTGAGGTATAGTTTTTTGCGTCTGGAATCTTCACAACAATTAGGTTGCTTTTAAACTGTGAAAGGCTTTCGCGGCCATTGTCTAATGCTTCACGGTTTTCTGCTGGTCGGTGCTAATTGATTGACTTCGATAACAGAGCGGTTGGTATCTAGAAGTTAGCCTGGTTGACAGTAGTGAACTACTGGGCTTTGCGCGGTTGTAGCTCGTATTTATACGTCTCGGGAGGGGGCTTCGTTGCTTTCAATCGGCCTCGACTTTGTAAGGGGCCCTAGCACTCTTAATTATGAGTGATCCATGTTTGTTGATTTAACTGCTTCCTCTTTCTTTATTATAGTGGTTGTATGCTTTTCATCAAACTTTGGTACGAGTGACAAATGAGGGCAGTATGCCCACGGTGTATTCGGTCAGCTTGTTAACACAGCTATTTTATGCTCTTAATGCTGGTGTTGATCCACTCTTCGTCTTCAGAATTTATCGCATTCCGTGCACATGTGGAAGCGTGTACATAGGCAAAAACAACACCAGGATTAAAGAGCATAAAGCCAACTGTCGTTTGGGCAGACAGACAAATCCGCCGTGGTAGAACATACCCTTACAACGGACCATCGTATAAAGTTTGAGGAGACCCAAGTACTCGCGACCACATCGGCATACCACTCCAGACTCTACCGAGAAGCCATAGAGATAGAAAAGCATAGCAACAACTTTAATAAGAAAGAGGAAGCAGTTAAGATCAAGAAAACATGGATCCTCATAATTAAAGTGCTAGGTTGCACCCTTAAAACAACAAAACCGATGGAGCCGATTGGAACCGAATAACCGAAGCCCGCCCACTGCCTCCCGAACGTTAAATCCGAGTTACGACCGCACAAAGCCCAGTAGTTCGCATACTGTCAACCAGGAAGCAACTTCTCAAGATGCCAACCGCTCGTGTTGGCGAAACGTCAAGTCAATTAGACAATCGACGCCAGCCTATCAGCCCAAAAACCATTGAAACATTAGGTTGCTTTTGTCCTCGATGTCGGATGTTTTCATTTTTGCGAGTTCTTCTTGTCTGCAGGCACCAGCAAGTCCGAAAATGGTCGCAATTTTTATTAAAAGATATATTTTATCAGGTGCTTCATTAATAAATGTAGATATTACTTCTTTTAAAAAAATTCTTAATAAATGCTGCAAACTTATAAAACTTGCCTATATCTACATTTTTCTTGATCTTTAAAACACTTTTTAGCATAGAGTATTTCGACCATAAAGTATTTGGACTAAATTCCTTGCTTCATTTGAGAAAATAGGCTAAAAGTACCTCCTCTTTCAAAGTTCTAACGCCTTTTTCTTTACACCATGTTTCAAATAAATTATACTGTTTCTCGTACTTTTCTTTTGATTTTGTCCGTAGGAGCTTTAAGTTGGCCAAACTTGCGGCTTTTAAAACATCTTCTGGCAATTCTTCCTCCATTCTTAGAGACTTATTTTAAACTTTTTACCGAATTTTCTAATGCTTCCGTGACGTTAGAAAATGTTTGTACTTGGTGACATCATGTTTCTATTGCTCGGATCGTATTTCTCCATCCTTGTCTGTCTTGAGCTGCAAGAGAAGCTTCATGCAGACTGTGACCAATGATTTCTTTGGTTTGATCCACCCAGCGCGTCGAAGACCTTCCTCTTGGTCGTTTACCATTAATCTTTCCCTCCACAATAAGTTTTTCCAGCCCATTCATTTTTCTTGAGATGTGTCCAAAATATCGTAGGTATGATTGGTTTATCCTGGTTGATAGCCTTGTGGTGATTTTTAAATTCTTAAGAATTGACACGTTAGTACGATGTTCTGTTTATGATATTCGCAGCATTCTTCTGTAGACCCACATTTCAAAAGCATCTATTTTTTTTCGAGGGGCCGTTTTTAAAGTCCAGGTCTCAGAGGTATATGTGGCAATAGAAAAGATCAAGGAATTACATAATTTCAGTTTATTGCGCTTAGATATTGCAGAGTCTTTCCATATTCTAGTTAGTTTTATTGTTGAGTTACGTGCCATGGCTAGTCTGCGTTTGATTTCTTTAGAGCCGCCTTTGTGATAAGTGACAAGAGAAGCTTGCTGTAGTCGACAAAGCATAAGTAAGTTTTTACATTAAATTCATATGCTTTTTCTATTATTTGTCTTACATTCAGGATTTGTTTTCTTGTTCCCTTTTCTGGCATAAATCATGTCTGTTCGTCGGAAATCTGTGGAAGTAAAAAATTTTTTAAGCGGTTGTTTATGATATGAAGCAGAGTTTTGCTTGCATGTCGTCAAACTTATAGGTACTAAAAAACGTAGCTTCTTAAAGCTTTCAACTTAAGCTTTATTAGGGTAATGCTTTTTGTCATAGTGACTGTTTTCGTATAACAACCGCCATCTATGGGTCAGGTCGGATATTTCTGGGACTACCCTCGTACACCACTTAACATTATTAGTATTATTTTGTATTTTATAATTTCTTTTAATAATATATTTAAAACCAATAAATGGCTTCAAATATAAAATAGGAATGGGAGACTAGGGTATACCGTAAAACGTGACCAATATGCGTAGTCAAACCAGCGTCATTAAGAATGGTATTATAAAAATAAACCTACTGACGACAACGATGTAATAAAATATGTTAACTGAAAAATAATAAAATGTAATGTAAAATTTGTTGTGTAAGTCATTCTGCTTTTAAAAATAAATTTCCAGGACATTTTGTTTAATTGTAGCAAATTAATAAAAAATTGGCTGACAAAGCGGGTCCTTTTCCATGAGGTTTTTTTTTAAATAATTACTAAGCGGTTGGATATTATTAAAACACGCCAAGTACCACCATCGCAAAACACCTGAAAAACGGATATACTTCCCAATGGAAAACAATACAGAGTAATAAAAAATTTGGAAAAAATAAAAATATATATATTTGTTGACATATTTAAAAAAAGGTTTTTGATTATTAGGTGTGCATTTCGACTAATCTAAAAAACTTACACTTGACAGGCGACTGCTGTTATGGCGGTAATTTAAAAAATGTGATATGGAATGTAAAAACTGAGGTTAAGAGTTAAAATAAAGAAAGAAGTTCCAGGATAAAACTGTTAAAATTTAGTTTTAAGCTTGTTTGCATAGACTTAAAGAGTGATCAAAAAATTTTAAAATAAAAAAATTGATTTGTCATAGAGATAAAGAAAAATCGTTAATCAGGTGTATTTCAATTAACCTCAAAAAAATTGTCAGTTCTCATGTGATACGAAAAAAGGGGATGTTGGAGGTGAAAATATAAAAAAATAGGAGAAAACTGTTTAGAATTTAGTTTTAAGCCCTTTATAAAATATTAAAGAGAAATATAGATATTTAGGAAATTGTGATTTTTGTGTCATACTGTGTTTATACGTAATAACTTGTTTTCGTTACTAGAAATACCATTTTAAATTTTTAATAAAACTAATGAATTGATTTTTTGTCATTATTATTTAAACAAAAAATAAAATTAAAATTTTTGTGGACAAAGTTTTTAATATATACAGGGTCCTGCAGCTCACCTCCCGTCTTATGTAGCTCATTTATTATTCACTGTATAATTTTCATAATTTGCAGACGTTACCTTTAACACACAGTGCATTTCAGGAAAATAATTTTGGTTATACAGGGTGTCACAAAAAAGTGTGACGTCATGATAATGCATTTTTTTAAATAGAATGCTATGTATTTTTTTGTATATTTAGGTACCTCTTGTGGTCATTTATATTTCTCTAAAATTTTGTTATCATCGGTTTAGTAATTTCAGAGAAAAAAATAATATATAACAAAAAACTGTTTTGCACCATTGAATTTAAAAATAAATAAAAAAAACCGATAGTGCTTGATTAATAGAACTAAACAAAGAACTTATTGAGTAACGTAATATCAGTCGCTTAGGTCATGTTTGGTTAATTCGAACTGTACAGGGTGTCCAAAATTTAGTGTCAAACTTTTCAAATTTGAAAGCACTTTATTTTTCTTATTTTAAATGTGAGCCCCTGTATATTTTTAGGTCGTTAGATAAAGAATTAAAAAACAAACATTTTTCTAATTATAACCGTATCGAAATTTCTAACACATTAAAAGTTATTCGTTGAAAACTTATTTTGGCATCTATTTTAATAGAAATACCATGAATAAAAATGATAGGTGTTTATGAAAAACAATTTATTTCATTGGAGTTTATTTAACTTACAGAATCTTATTTTGACGTATTATTAAAATTCAAGTAAATTATTATTATTTATTGATTAAATTAAATTAATTTAAGAAAAGCTTTAAATGTTAAATAAACGTAATTTTTAATTTTGGCTAACATTTATGTAACTTTAACCAATTTCTAGGTAATAATTAACGTTAACAGATGTTGACAAAATTTTAGAGGAATATAAATGTCCACAAGAGGTACCTAAATATACAAAAAAATACAGAGCATTCCATTTATAAAAATGCACCATAGTGACGTCACACTTTTTTGTGACACTCTGTATAACCAAAATGATTTTCCCGAAATGCACTGTGTGTTAAAGGTAACGTCTGCAAAATATGAAAATTTTACAGAGAATAATAAATGAGCTACATAAGACGGGAGGTGAGCTGCAGGACCCTGTATATATATATATATATATATATATATATATATATATATATATATATATATATATATATATATATATATATATATATATATATATATATAACAAATTTAGTTTATTGGGGTATCAGTCCTAGAGGGCTTGTTAAATGAAAATGCTTTTGTGCTACTCCAAGCTTTCGAAAAACTTTATTTTCTTCCTCAGGGCTACAATAATGGAAGTACAATTAGTGAATGAGCTTGTTTATATTAAGAAAAGCAGAAAAAAAAAAAAAAAGGAATATTCAAAAAAAATTTTTCCCTTAAGAAAGATAAATTATCTTTTTAACAATCAAAAAAAATTTTTTTATTTTAATTAAATATGACAATATCTACTTACTGCTACTCGCATTAAGCGGAAAATAACTCCATTGTGTGAAAAACAGTTGGCATTCTTGTGTAATATATTGCTTATTGTTCCATGTTGTTAATTATTACGTTAAAATAATTTTATTTTTGCAAAATGTGTACTGGTTTGAAGGTAGTAAAATTTGATATGATGGTATTAAAAGAAATATGAATGTTGTGTTTTTTATATTAATCTGTTGCTAAAGACCACAACATTTCAGTTCAAGTTAACATAGAGTTAGTTAAACTACACCTGGTCGGTGATATTTACAAAAAACCTTGGATAGGCGTTGAGTAACTTAAAAGTGGTGAATCTAAGTAGGATTTATAATCACAAAAATGTCTTCACAAAAAAAGGTTAAAAAAAGAAGGAAAGAAAAACCAAAAATATATATATATATATATATATATATATATATATATATATATATATATATATATATATATATATATATATATATATATATATATATATATATATATATATATATATATATATATAGTTATTATTAGTCCTACACACTTTTATCACGTATCGTTTTGAAGGTCGTAGGATAAGCTCTCTGTTATATGAATTGTATGTATGAAAATTAACAGGACAAAAAGCTATGGGACAAAGTTTAAAAAACAAATTTAAAATTAAAAAAACGATGAAAAAAAGTCATCTTTGTTAAATATAACTTGGTAACTATCAATCCTAATATAAATATAAATTCTTTTGGTATCTTTTTGCTTAGTTTTTTAGATATATTTTGCTCGAAATAAATCTTTTTGGAGTTTAAAAGATTATATTTTTATTATTATTAGACTAGAAGTATCTAGTCTTCAGGACATTATTATTATAATTAAAAGTAAGTTTTTAAATAATTATCTTTAAGACAGCAAACCTCAATCAGTTAAACAATCTATAAACGATTAACTCTTTTAAAATAAATTTAAAATTTGTTTTAAAGAGACCAATAAAAAATTGTTAAATAAGGTGTAAATCAAAGTGCACATTATAGAATAAATAAAACCAATTAACATCCGAAATAGAAATAAATTTATAATAATAAGTTACGACTAAAATATGATGTAAGAATGGATTTTATTTACAACCCTGCATGTAATGATGACATTTCACCTATCTTTGAAAGGTGGAAAGTTGACGTTTTTTGACTTCTACTTTCCACCCGTGTGGAAAGTGCTCACTTTCCACCCGTTTGAAAAGTATTTTTTTTTGTAATTTCATTGAATATTGATATTTCAAAATGGTATAGTGACACACGAACATACGCATCCTTATATTAATATTAATATTCTCGAATTTCTGGTGGAGTAGCAGCAAACTTAAATTCCTCATCTAATAACATTTTTTTGGATTTGCGAAATTAAAACAAATTACTATTCAAATTTAAAGCGTCTATCTTTCACTGTATGTATTGACACTTTAACAACCCGTTACCATGTAAAGTGGTTATAAATAAAATAATATACAAACCTTGGTGGAAAGTTTCATTTCTGTCGAGAGATGCGTTAGTAGACCGAGGCGCAGCCGAGGTCTACTGTACTTTCCACCTGGGTTTGTAATATACTATTACCTCCCTCCCAGATAAGGGCATGTATAGATTTTCTTAACCCATTCTCCCCCTCGTTATCCTTACGTAATTAATAAATAGCCCCTAAAACAATAAAACCCCTTTAACTTTTTAGTTTCTTTCTAAAGTATGTAGTCAATAGCTTATTGAATTTATATATTTTTTTAAATGTATTTTCTTACATACAAAGTAAAAATTCAACTTGAATCCTGGACTAAACTTACGTAATAAAGGATATCGTAGATCCAGACGTTTCAAAGCTAATCCCGCTATTTATGTTGAAACTTACATGAGCTAGAGCAAGACTTATCAAATAAAAAGGAGAGTTTATTGAGTCAAACGCCAATATTATGTCTTACATCGAGCTTAACTTATTGGCCCTAAGCTGTGTGTCGGCTAGCTGGATTTTCCAATTGTGGCTTGTACTGTTCAAAAATATGACTTCGAGATATGCTTTAAGAAATACTGTTCTAAGAAAATGCTCGATTTCAAAAAGTGTTGTTTTGAGTCTAGAAATTATTATGCTTTGTAAATTATGTATAAAACTAGTTTTAAAGTAATGACCAATAGGAGTTAAGAAAACAAATATAAAACTTAAAGTACACAGGGTAAAATATATTAGAACGTTAAAATCTTAATCTTGTACAAAATCAAGACACTAAAATGGTTAGGCTTCCGCAAGTACGCCTCTTTTAGTGCATGTCTTTTTTATTAATTCCTTTTATAAAAAAGGGTAAAAATAAAACTTAAATTTTTACATTTAGTAATAAAAATATTTGTAATATTGCTTTGCAGTCTTATAAAGAGGAGTATACATCTTTTTGACAAAGCAGAATAAAATAAAACTATGATAATAACAAAGAATAATGTTAAGTCATATGATATTATAAGAAAAAAAAACAATAAGATGGTTGTATGCAATAAATCTAGTTTAAATTATCTTGAAAGTAATTAGACAGTACATAATTTGTCTTTTCTAGCAGTAAGTTTTTGACGGACAATTTAAATTTATGAATACTACCTATATTTTTAATACTAGCAGGTAAATTATTAAACATTTTTTGTTGAGTTATAAATTAAATGATAATGTAGCGCATAAATTTGAAAGATAGAGTAGAGAATTTTGTTTAGTATTGTCAAAGAATTCTTAATAATGATAAACCAATATTTTTTTTTTTTAATAAAGGTACTTTTGTTAAAATAAAGATACAAGTGTTAAAATTCTTTTTGATGTAAATAATGGTTTACGTGAGTCTTTGGTCTTAGCTTTACAAATCAATTAAACTGCCCTCTTTCGTAATTAAAACACATATATTTTCTTTAAAATTTAGTTTAACTTCGACATAAATTATAAAAAGATAGTACATAAAGAGGATTGTATAATTTCATTATTTAAAAATAGGTTGTTAATTACAAATTTGCATGTTTAGATAATAGTTTTTTTAAAATAAAGCCATGATTTAATTTTTAAAATATCATTTTTACTCACATCATATAAAGAATTTGTATTTTTGTTATTCCATACAATAGTATTATCCGCATCATTTGCAAATATTGTAAATTTTCATTTTATATCAAGTAAAGGTTAATTTTATTTATATGTAATAAAAATAATAAAGGTCCAAGAACAGAACTATCAAATAGGCTCATTTTAAGATTAATAATGTTTTTGAGTAATAAAACTTAGTCTTGCTTTTAAGAATGAGGTAAATTTAATTTACAAATTCTAAGTATCTCAGAAATCTATGCATTTTTAGTGAAAATTTCCTGATGAAATGCCACTTTCTAAAGTAAAAAAACAAAATTGCAAAAGGAATGCAAAAAACGAATAAAAAAAAAGAAACACAATTAGATTCTTGTAAACAAATATAAATGGTAAATATGTTTTTACTTTTGGGATTATTAAACATCATTTGCTTCTGGTGTGTAAAAATAAGGAATTTTAACATTTAGATGTTTGGTTAATAATGTCTGTTTGTGTTAAAATGTAACAACTAACGTAGTAACAAAATGTGGTTTTGTAAACTTTAAATTTTAAAGTACATATGTGGTAAACTGTTGATTAAGGATTTTTGCTTATTCAATTATGATAGAATAAATCAGTCCAATTTCATGCTTACTTATCACAAGGAGGGGAAGAATTTTTAGATTTTTTTTTAGTTGCCATGGTAATGATTTAAAATACAGGCTTTTAATTGGGTAGAAAATACTGGTGTGAAATTTTCACTCTAATTTGCTGTTGGTTACCCACAGTAACAAGAAATAATGTCTAATAAAATACATGCATCGCCATGGTCCAGTAAAAATAAAACCATTTTGGTTGGTGAAGAAATACCGGTGTAAAAATTTCACACCGGTATATAGAACCTTGACAAAAAAATTCTTTTATATGACATTATTTTTATTTTTAATAAATTTAAAGTTGAGTTTTTGTTATGTTCACAAAAAAATTCAAAAATAAAATTATTGCTAAGGGTTGGGTGCATTTCTATCAGAATATTTACCAGTAAAAAAATCAGAATTACTTTTCGTTTCTGTATGCCTTTTTCGGGATTACTAGCCTTAAAATTTTTTGGAAAATGAAACTAATTCGGTCCAGGTCCCGGGGTATAATGAACTGAGTCTGCTCAGAACTATTAACCCCTATGAAGTTGCAGATCGCCTGCAAGAAAAAAGAAAAAAAAACCCCTCCCAAAAAAAAAATAAAAAAATTAAGTCAAGATGAAAAATTAAAAAAGACATATAAAATAAATTTTAGAAAATTTTAAATTAAAAAGTTAGAAAATTCTAATAGCTTTTATACTATTTATGACGTTTTGTCATAAATAACACATTAGTTTACTTAACTGTGAAATTTTTAATTTTTAAAAAGACAAAAAAGTTGATGTGGTGTGTTAATTGAGTTTAAGTTTACCTAAACTTACTTTAACATCAAGCATGGATAAGCATATATAATAAAAATCTGCTTTTTTATTTAACGTTTTTTTAAACAAGTTTTCTTTGCCAAGATACTAGAAACATTCCAGTTTATTATGTGGTTGTTATCAAATGCGTGTTAACAGATTTTTGACATGTGGAATTCTGTTTTTTATTGTATATTCTATGTTTTTTTAACATTCACAAATAAATAATATTTTTTGTGTTTTCGTTTATATGGTATGGTTTTGTTTTTTTTACTTAAGATCTAATAGTGTTATGTGTTTTAATCATAGTTTAAATAATAAATTTATTACCTATTCATTTAATTTTATTTGATAACCCAGCTATATATGGTAAAAAGAGATTTGAAATGGGTCTATTTTAATTTTGTCTTAAATTTGGTTGTTCAAATTTTAGAAAGTATTTGTTTATAAAATCCAGAGGATAATTATTTTGAACTAAAATATACGTTTTTAAAATCTTTTTTGGTCTCTTTAAAAATTTTAGTTTTTTTTTAATGATAATTTTTAACATGTAAAAGTTTAAATTTAAGCTAAAGTTCCTGAGCTAATAACGTCCTTAAAACCATAAAAAACATGGTTTCACTGTTCACCTGAGTTCTTAGACAGAAAAATATCCTATCTATTATGTACAATATTACTATGTCCGGTTCAATATAGCTTCTAAGACGGTCAACAGAAGTTGACAAGAAAAACTCCCTCTGGTGTCATATCTTCACATAGTACGAACGATAATCGAAAAGCGGTCTAAGCTGTCCCTTAAGGCTACATTACGATCTGCTTCCGGGTGTTTTTGTGGAATAAGGTTTTTCATCTTGTTTGGTAAGGTAGAAACTGGAAAAGGGTGTAAAATAATGCAATAAAATGTGCAGATTCGCTCACTAGAAATTTGTTGTCAGTACAGGGTATTTTAAACCAAATTTTAATATTATAGAATTTAAAATATTTTTTTAGTAGATGATGTTTTTCCGCTTTTATTTTTTTCAATATTTAAGTTTACTATACAGTGCAAAGTTTAAAAGTTCTCCCTTCCTTAACTTTCGAACCGGACTTGATATCGAGTTAGGGTTAAAATTTAGGTAAAAGCGTATAACTAAAACTACTTTTTGATATAAAAATTATTGTCACACGACCCAGTGCTCACAGGATACTATCAGCTTTTTTTTATGTAGCACCTTGATACTCTACTTAACACCGCTCTGTTTGTCTTTTAATAAAACTAACTATTTCTAATATAGTACGAAGAATATACAAGGCCAGCATAATTGTCGACTTATATAAAAAAACCCTTTTTTTTTCTATAGTTAATCGGGAAATCTACTTGATGGAAATCCATTTTAATTTTTTAAAAATAAAAAACTTAAAGTGATATTTCCACTGTTTAGGTATACTATACGACAAAGTTTCGCTATACTATAGCTTCCTCAGGTATTGTATGAACTGATAAAAAAAAAAAATAAAGTAAAGAAACGGACTGCAACCTAAATCTACCTAAGTTTAATCTAATTACCATAACATTTTTCGGGGTGTTGTTATAAAATTTAATAAAGGCGACGGGTTTGTTTTTATTGACCATTAAGGGGAAAATTTCCCGTATTTTTAATTTGTTTATTTCTAGGCTCTCAAAACAAGATAGTTTTTTACCTTTATTTAGACTAAAAATTTTTAAAATTTATCAAATTGTGATTTTTTTAATAAATGTTGTGCGTATGCAGAGTCTTCCTTTTGGTTTATAAAAGATTTTTTATATTCCATTATACGTTTCTTGAATACCTTCCGGTTTGACCTACATAACACTTATCGCAAGAACCACAATTTAGCTTATAAATACCCGACTTTTGGTTTTTTTATCTGTCTTTGTTGTTCTTTATGTATTACCCAAATTATTTACTGTTCTGTATGAGATGTTTATGTTATCGGATATGATATATTTTGATACTTTTTCAGAAGGTTTGCCAAAATAAGTATACACTTAAATTTTTATTTTTGTTTCTTGTACTAGTTGGGTAAATGTGTCTGAGCTATTTTTGAAAGTTTATTTTTAAGTAATTTGTCAACGAAATTTGAATGAAAACCATTTATTTCTCAAAAAAAAAAAATTCTTGATAAACATTTCTGCATGGCCTATTACTCACAAAGCACTGGCATGGCGTATAAGCGGTAGGTGCATAAGAGAAAACTACCTTTATTTTTTAACTTAGAAAAAAACTCTAAAAACTTATTGGTCTTATCAAAAATTTTTTTGTCCTTTAGAAATTAGATGTATTTGCCCGTTTTTCTATTAATATTAAAAAATAATTTTTATTCTGTTACTTAGAGTTCTGGCGTAGAAAAAATAGGATTATTCTTAATATAAAACGAAAACATTAAAAAAGTTGCTCCATTGCTTACCTGAAAAATAACGACATATTATTGTTTTCATTTTGTGTACAGATTGATCGTAAAATACTTTTTTAAACTTATATTGACTTTTTCGAAGCGCCATCATTATAATTAACAAGTTTAATTTTATTTTTTAAATATTTTAATAAAAATATATGAAAATAGAATTTAATTTTTGAGGAGGAAAAAGATTTTTAATAAGACAAAACCATTTTTAAATTTTTGTTTAAATAGTTTAAAAAAGCATAAAACGTTTGTTTTTTAAAGTAATTTAAATAAATTTAAGGGGGAGCTTTGCGATTTTTGGACAACACGGCTAAAAATTAATTATTGAAACTGGTGCTACAAAAAAAGTATAACATTCGGAAAGTTTTAAAAGTAAAATTTTTATAAAGAAATATTAAAAAATACGGCCATGGCAGCAATTATTTGGAAGCGTCTCGGAAAAAGTAGAATTGCGGTGCTTCTCTCGAACTAAGATCATCTTAAGTCAAAAAACCAAAGTTTTTTCGTTAGATAATCTCTTTCCCCACATAACGCTGTTTTTTGAAATTTCAATTTTTTACTCTTTAGGAACACTTTGAAGTGAAAAACGTGATTTTAGCGAAAAATATCGACTAATTTATTAATGCAAAATAATAAATATTAACAAATTTAAAAAAACTTCACAGCGTTACCTCGTAAATTATGTTTAGAAATAGTGTTCAAAATTTTAAAAGGATTGGTATAGTAGTTTTGAAGTTATGAGAGGCACCGACTTTAAAAACGTGAGTTATAGGAAAAATGTTTTTAACGTTCATATGCTGCTTACCTTACTTACTGCTGTATCTTTTTTAGTTTTGCTCCGATCTCTCTTAAATTTTTACACAATATTCTTAAAAGGCTCTTCATTCAGAAAATCAAATTTTAAAAAAAAGTTAAAAAACCGTACTACTCCTCTTAAACAATTTTTAAGTATCAAAATTTTGATGTTTTTTTTTATAAAGAAACTTAAAGATTTTTTAAAGTTCGATCTAATTCCTATATAGGGTAAACTAAAAAAGTAAGATTTATTTTTAATTTTTGAATTGTAACAAAACTTTTTAGTCCGAAGAATTTTCCCACATAATATTTTTTAAGTTAAAAAAATGTAGTTTTCTTATGGTGTATTTGCAAATTTGCACCTATCTCGTATACACCAAGGTTTTTTTAAACTTTGATCAGTGTTTTATAAGTTTAGAAACAGGCGGCGATTTTTATTAAAAATTAAATTTTTTGAGAAATAAAACATAAAAAGTTTACTATATGGATCAACAATTATGCCGATCACTGTATAAATATCCGGTTTTAACTTAAAAAATAAAAAAGTATCTAAATTAAGAAACATCCTATATCTTTTAGATTTACTTAAAAAAGTACACCCCAAAGGGCAGGGACTAAGCTTTTTCTAACGAATTAATTTTAAAAAGTTACCTTATAATTAATCCCTAAAATAATTCAAAGGGTTTTTAAAAAACATAAAGAAAAGGTAAACTCCGCTTAAAATTTTTAAACTAGGAGTGGCAGAGTTATGGCTTTAAGCCAAAAAACCCACCGTAAAAATATTTCAATACGCTTCATTTTTAATCCAGAAAGTACACATCCATTACCGCTAGGCTGGGGAGTGCCGGTGATTCATGTATTGTTTCTAGACAGCCGTAAACCACTAAAAATTATGTCCCTCTGTATAATGTACTCTGAATCCAGCTCCAGTTACTTTTCTGAATTATACACTCTGCCAGATAAAAAATGTAAATGATGCCTCGCGCCACTACGCTGCGGGGTTATTATCTTGCTGGCTTAGCGTTGGTAGCTTCCTTGAAAAAATGGAATTCTGTTTGTTTTTATGGATTTAAAAGTATACCATTTGGGATATAAAAAAATAATTAACTTTTAAGATGAGAAATAAAAACAGGTGTCTTAGATAAAAAAAGTGTGAATCGTATAGCAAAGGAGAATGGCAGAATTAAAAAAATGAGTATCGTACTTACTAAAATTTTAAGTGATGCAGATTAATAATTCTGTAAGTTATTACACGTCAAGTTTTAATTTGACGGCTCCAAAAAGGTGCATTTACAAACCAGATATATAATATAAATAGGTTTTAAAACAGTTTTAGGTTGTTACATGATCAAATAAACTTGCACTACAAGTAGTTGAAAATTTAATTTTATTTTTTTTTAAAATTCAAAAAAAGATTTTTAAAATTTTTTAATTTTGTATGTCTATATAGTGGTAAAGTAATTTTTTAAAATTCGAATCCATTTAAAAATACAGCAGTTAGAAGAAGCAGGTGTTTGAAGCGCTGAACTGAGCGCTGAAAGTTCTGTCGGCTTGATACCTGAGCTCATCATATATACTTATACAGGCACTGACAAGTTAACAAGTTAAAAAAAAATTGGTGTTGTTTCTGTGTTGTAAAATTTATTTTAGTCTTGATATCGCCGATTAATGGTATGTTGGGATTTTTATAGTATATCTGTACTTGAAACTTTAAAATCGTTTTTAAAACATGTTTTTTAACTTTTCGACACCTGCCTCGATTTTTTCAAGGCATGGTCTTTAGAGGCTAGCCTTGGTTCTAAGAAAATTTTTATGCTTTTTTTTTTTTTTTTTTTTTAAATATATATATATATATATATATATATATATATATATATATATATATATATATATATATATATATATATATATATATATATATATATATATCCGCTTCAAACACTTTATATAAATAATAAAAAATTCAAAGCTCTATTTCTTTATTGGACCTTACAAAAAAATTCAAAAAATGCATTAAAATTAGACCCTCAAACCAGAGAACCCCCTTAATTGTCAATATTTTCTATATTTTTTTTGCGAATTTATATTTTAAAAAGTTTTTATTGGGTTCTCGTCCCAGAGTATAGAGCTTAAGCGTGCTTGTAGGCTATTAACTATGTCAAAAAAAATTAAAGGATCTACAACGTTAAAACAGTTTTTTTGTTTAATACGTTTAATCCAAAAATATAAAAGAATTGCGATGTGCTATTATTTTAAGGGATTTATTTTTAAAATAGGGATAAATTTGTTTACTTTTTAGTTTTTTAATTTTGTTTCAAATTTTGTGCACGTTTAGTATACGTAAGTTAACAAAAAGGTTTGTTAAAATTAATT
>JAHBCN010014350.1:0-22810 GCA_019359885.1 Listronotus oregonensis
GCACTAGCTCAACTGCCCTTGACTTTTCCAATTTTATACAGAATTTAAGAAAAGTTTTTTTGTTTTGTACTTAATTTAATGTAACAAAGTTAATTCCAATTGGAATCCCTTTCTTATGACTTAATAATTTTATAGTATGTAGGTACAAAGAGAATCAAGGACGTTGGTAGGTGGTGGAAATAAATTAGTAATTTTGATGTGGGTAGGTTTTATAAAGACATGTACTAGGAAGAAAAAAGTCGCATGGAAATATTAAGAATAAATTTAACCCACGAGTGGCTTCTAGGTAATGCAGTGATAATTACGAAGAACGACATATCTAATAACTATCGAGTTCAAGTATTATTTAATGAGATCCATTCATATAAACGTTTTAATTCCCATCGGTAATTAGATTTTAGTTTTCAGATTCAGCTGGCTCTTGTAGTTAAGTGTAAATCATTCAACATCGGAAATATTTGTATAAGAAAGTTGTTAAGTAAAAAAATTTTAACCGGCTATGGTTTTAAAAAAATCATAGATAATTTTGTAACAATAAAATTTGATTAAATTTACGACAAAAATACAAATTGAGGATTTGCTTTTAAAACATAAATCTCCTCTAGAAGGGGGGCATCTAAAGATCAACTTTTTTCGCAATTTAAAAATTTTCTTTACCACAGTGTTCCGTTTGGGACCAATAGAATCTGGTATATATTTGGTGTGTGTTCCATGTCTCACTTTTATAATATAAAATTTTATAAAAATACTTGCCCTTGCCATAAATTCCATTCATAAACTTTAGTAATGTTAACTCTAATATTTACTTTTTTAAGCCAGACTTTAAGACTGATTTAAAAAATTAGAGCAGGGTATTGCAGATATTTCTTTTACACGTTTTTTAACTAATGTTGAATTAAGGCACCAAAGACTTGTAAAGTTTAATAGCATAAATCACAAGCATGTTCGCCGTCGCCGAAAAAAATGGCTGATATTTAAAATTTGTGTTAATAAACTACTTACTTTACTAAGGGGACACACAGTACGTTGTGGAAAGTGTGCTTTGAGCCTTTATGGAAAAATATTTTTTAATGCTTTTCTCATTTTGAGCTTTTCGCTCTAATAAAAAAAATATTTTTCCATAGAACGGTGAAGAATCTGATTTATTTAATTTTTTTTTTTTTTTAATACTCTTTATATGTTGTTAATTCATATTTTTTTCTACACGATAGTACTGATATACCAATAATTTAGTAATTATTTCCCATTTTTAATCATAAAAAATAAAAAAATAGAGATATTGACATGTTTTTTTTTATTTTGTTCCAGTTTACGGTGGATTTACAAATCTTTTAAGTAAAATCCAATAAAATATATTTTTTTTGAAAATATATACTTTGGTGTTAATTTTAATTTTAAAAATTAAAAAAAAGGGCGTTTTTCAACTTTTTTGTTAATAAAATGCATCCATTTATGTTTAGCAGTTTCTAGTGGTTTGTTTCATATACGTGTAAAGACAAATAATTTCAATTTTGCTTTAAATATTAATTTTTGGTTTTTCAAATATTTTATAAAAAAAGGTAATCGAAAAATTGACATTTTTGATTTTTTTTTCAATTATTTCATTTTTAATGATCTATGAGAATAAAAATATTTGACAACTGAAAAAAAATTAATCATGTTAATTTTTCATTTCAAAAAGTAAAACTTCGCATCTTAACAATTACTTTTTTCTATTTAATAGACAAAATAAATAATAATAAATCAAAATTTCATTTTTTTAAATTTTACATTATAAAAAATTTCAAAGTCTTTATTTATAAAATTAAAAAAAAAAACATTAGTAGTAACTGTTATTTATTTAAGTAAAAATCTATTTTAAACTGAAGAAGATGCTATGTCTATTTTTGTAATTTTTCTAGTAGAAAGCAAGGTAATTTTAAAGCAATATATTTTATAGTTTACGACCAAACCAATCATGGTCATAAATTAACACGCGGTAAACATGTTGAAATTATGGATATACAGGTATAGTATTTTTCAAGATATAAGAAAATGACTAGACATATCGATTATCTCCGATTGCAATAAAAATCCTCGGAAGTGATCCTTTATGACCATGCCAACAGAGGTGAAAATAGTTCAGGTCCACACTTTACCCTATACCTTTAGATATAACCTGGGGCAAATAGGACATCATGAACACTTATATATTATTTTAATCAGGTAGAAATACGACCCTGTACGGTCAGGTGCGATAGTTAGGTCAACCTTCCCTAATAGTACCATACAATGCCTATTTCAAGGGTTTTTACTGCACTCAAAAGCAGTTGAGACTTTTAGTCATTTTCTTATATCTTGAAAAATACTATACATCTAAGCAGGACTAAAGAAGGATGTATTTATGGCTTTTCGTGTCTTTGAAAATAATGTGAAATATTTTGTATACTTTTTCCCGTAGAATCCGAAAGAATTCTTAAGTAATAATTTAAATTTTAACAAAAGAGTTACGACATAGAATTAGGTTTTTCTTATTTATTAGTTCATTTTTAAAAACGTCTTAATTTTTTCAAAACGTTTTTATAATAAGCATTTTGTACTTAATCATAATATTAGAGAATTAAATTACTTCATACAAGAAAATGGCGATTTCTATAAGAAAACAGAAAAAGACAATAAAAATTTAAAAATAATTTGTTTCAATTTAAATTATTTCCACAAAATGACTATTCCACATTTTTTTAAAATAGGAGGCAAGCAACAAATATAGCAGTAAGGTATAAAAGCAAGACACTTTTTTATAATTTAGTTTATCAAGATATTATGTTTTAAGAATTATAAAGGGAATTAGGCATAGTAAATCGACCCACAACAGCTGATGTTCAAAGAAATTTGTACATTGTTGTTATCACCTTGTTTAGAATTGTTTTTATATAAAAGATACAAAAAACATTGGTTAATGAAAAAATAATAAATTATAGATTAAATAAAAGATTCTCAAATATTTAAAATATTGCCAAATTTTTGCATCTAGGTTTCCCTCTGACATAATCATGGTAATAAGTTGACACTCGATGCGGAGAAAGTAGCTTTAAATAATAATTTTATCAAATATTGAATAATAGAATTATAAAATGATATAATAAGTAGTTCCGAATGTCCTGATTAGAACATAGTGGAAATACTTTTTTGCTAAAAATAATATCAATTTCCTGTTGAATATTTTAACACATCGTTAGTTTTCATTTTTTTTTGTGATTAATGAACATTCATTAAATATTATAAAATGGAAATGACTTCCTCTGTTAAAAGTTCATTGGATTATACTTTTTGTACGAGGGTCGTTTAATAAGTGTCTAAAAAAGTCAAGAGTATCAAATAAAATAGTTTATTTTAGGTAAACTCTATCACTCAGTAAATACTTGTTAAAGTTTAAGTTATATTCATGACCTGATTTTATTTTTATTTTTACACGTAATGTTTAAGCAAGTTTTCCTCCTATCATAATTTTGTTATCGATCCACATTAAGGTATAGGGTTTGGTAAATTCACATAGCTATTTTAATTATACAGCCCTACAAAATAAAAAAAGTTGAAGGTCTGAAAGATTTTACTATGGTATCTTTATGTTTTTGGGGCCGCTGAATTTAATTCCGAGGTCAGTTTGACCCCATCAGGCCAGGGTCAAAAGGCATTTCAAGCTCAAATCTGCAAAATTAATCACAACCAAATTTAAAGAGCGTATGCGTTGCCTACTTACACACTGATAAAGCAGTGTGTAGTTAGGCAATACATTATACTTTTATGAGAGCCGTATTAGTTTCAATTGTTTTACTTAGTGTAATTATAAATTGTAGTTGAAGACGTTTTTTGGATAGAAAAAAACCTTATTTAGTGATTAGAGTTTATTAAATTGTGTCTATAATTTTGTGTTTATTGTTTGTTACTTATAATATAACAAAATGACTAGAGGTTGTATGGTTTTGTCTTGCAAATCTACCTAAGTATTTCTTATATTTAAATTGGGTGCTTCTTATGAGACGTAACGTTAGGTAACCGAATAAATAATAATATATCAATTATAAATAATAGAAAATGAAAATTTCATAGGAAATAGCAGTGAGAAAAGTAAGACAATCTTAACTATCTTTTAGATGATTTCCACAATGTTTGTGTATTTATTAAAAAGAAATAAGGTTTACATTTAGGTACTTTTATTTCATTTAATAATTTAGTACATTCTTTTAAAGGATCAAAATTGTTAATTACTGGGCAGACCAGGCAAATTTTATTATATACAGGTCCCTCTAATTGAATAAAAGAAAGTACAATTTTATGTTAAAGTTTCTTTTTGCTTTTTCTGTATTTGTTTAAAAAAAAATAGATTTTTGGTTTCTTAAACTTACATTACCAAATTTTTAAGCTCGACATACTGTAGACACATAATATTTAACGGATTAACGGTTACTTTTACAATGGATACCTAGGTACCAAAGGTTACTAAACATTTTTAACCACTGTTATTCTGTCTCATGAATGTTTGTTATTAGTGAAAAGTATATGCCTAAAACGCAGTTATAAAAAATTTCCCTTTTCAATGTACAACCACAATCTTAGGATTAGATTAAACTCATTTACACTATCTTACCCTTCTCTTATCACAAAATTGGTGATAAGTACATGAAACTAGCATACAATGTTTATTTATTTATTTTAAAAAAATCGTGTTTTTATTTATTTACAAAGATTTCTGGTAAAAATACAAAACTCCCAAAAATATCGACCATTTAAATAGAAGGCTGTAAAGTGGCGCCATCTATTCTTTCCATATTATATCAGATGATATAAAATCCAATATTACACAATAATTTTAAATATTCTATGGTAGTATCGTTTAATAACCAACAATTTTGTGCAAAAATAAAAAAAAAAACAGTGAATGCTTGAATTTGACATTTGATGATGTCAACTTTAAAGATAGTAACAAAGAATTATGGAAGTCTGGCTCTGACCTACTATTCATTGCGCAAACTCCGCGGGGCCAATCCCCCCATTCCCGCTGCCCTGCACGCCTGGACTTCTACAGTATTGGGCTTCCATACACCTTTAAACTTCCTTGTTTTTACCTCATGGTTAAAAGTAAGTTCGTTGTTAAATTTAACAACAAGTTCGTCACTCGGCCGTTAGAGGTCGAGATTTTTGGACAGGAGCTTGATTTATTTTACCTACTTCATTTTAAAAAATATATCTTTTCAAATAAATCCGATATATTTTATGCAAATATTTTAAGCCGTGTTTAAAATGTTGCTTTAAGTACCTAATTAATATTGCATACTTTAGAAGTATTATCTATGTTAAAATTCAATTCCGGATCGACATTTCATGCATTTTACTTTAAATACCTGATGTCAGTAAGTTAATGCCGTAAAGAAATTGTCTAGACTTACGTAACGAAATATGTATTGCAAATGAAATTAACCTCAAATAAGCGGCGTGCAACCTTTCTTTGAAATCATTCAAGCTTGGTGTTGTTCGAACCTAGATAGCTGCAAGATTATTGTTATTATGGTACTAATTTATGATAAATATTTATTATAGTAATTTATAGTACCCGTAGCAAATAGTATATTATTTGGTAAATATAGGAAATAAATTGCAGAGGTTTTTATTTTATACAGGGTGTATAATATATGTTTACTTAAAGCCCAGTTAATACGTTCATTGTACAAGGTGTCCTTAATTCGATTCTCTTCACTTGAAGATATACGAGGTCGATTAAATGGAGGCAAAGTTGCGCAACTTCATGCTGATTAGAATGCCATCTTAAAAGTTTAAAACTTTAAAGATTTTTGAAAGAAAAACAAATATTTGCGGTTTTACTTGCCTGTTTTACAAGACAGTGTTATTAGATTTACAACGTTTTGTCTTCGAGCTACATCATTTTTCTAAATCCGGCCCTGGATTTTTTATTACGTATTTTAAGAGCTTTTAAGGTCTCAAAATCAATGATGTATGGCACTTATTCGAAAAATTCATATTAATGGCAATTTCCATAAAAAAAACATGTGTTAGAGAGAGATGATAATAGTGGGAAAACATTAAAATTATTTTTTCGAATAAGTGAATTATATCACTGGTTTTTGGGATCCTAAAAGCTCTTAAAATACTTGATAAAAAAACCCAGGGCGGTATTTTAAAAAAGAAAGTTGATGATGGCAGTTCGAAGACAATATTCGGTTTTTTCCAAAAATCTTCGAAACTATTTAAAATTTTAAAACTTTTAAAGTGGCATTTTAATCAGCATTATATTGCGCAACTCCTTTTAATTGACTTTGTATCTCCTCCAGTTTTCGTGATCTCAATAATGAGTATCGCATTTTAAGACCCAGTGTAAGAACCGGCTATCTCCACTTTTTTTAATTTTACAGGAGGCGAAAAAAAAACTTACTAAATTTACTTTCTATTAATCTGTATCTTTAAAAAATGTATTATTTTTTTTGGCTGTAAATAAAAAAAGTCAAGCTGAATGTCCTATTTTTTCGATTATTTATTTTAGAGAAATAATAATAATAATGGTTTTTGTCCAGTAATATAAAAAAAATGATAGACTTTAAAATTATTTGGCTTATCAAAATAAAAAGAATAATAAATAATAATAAGAAATAAATTAGAAATTTTTAAGGCCAGCAGATATCGAGATGCGATTATCTGCATTGTGTTTAGAAAGCTCCCAGGAAAAAAGTCTATATGGTGTGGTTATGCCATTTTTCGAAAAATGCATTCTGGTGTATTAAAAGCATTTTGCAATCGCATAATTCCTGGCAATATTATAAGAACCACTGGAAACTCGGAAATATCCCTCGAAAATCATAATATTAAATTATCCATCATAAAGTTTAATTTTTAACTTAAATACTAAACATCTTCCACGACCCAAGGAGCCGGTCCCGAGGAAATTTTAAGCAGCATCTCTTGTTTCTGTGAAACTGACTGTGGCACAAGGTGCAGGTGCCGACGAAGTGGGTTGGAGTGCTCACTTACATGCAAGCATTGCAATGGCAATTGCTCAAACTAAAAAGGCACTTCCAACCAGGCCGAGGATAGGGACAAGGAAAAAGATGAAGAAGGGGAAAAAGAAGAAGAGTTTAAAAAAGATGTTTAGTATTTAAGTTAAAAAATAAAACTATATGATGGATAATTAAATAATGATAAAAAATACAATTTATTATTTAAATAAAATAATACTTACCGAGCGCCCTGGGTAATTCTAAGGCCATAATTGAATTCATCATCCATGAAATCCCCAAGTAACGATTTTCGGCTGATTTTCATGGACGCTGCAATTTTCCCTCCAATCATCTAATCTAATGCCAGAATTGCATTGATTTGCATTTATTGCACCAGAATGCATTTTTTGAAAAATGTCATAACCACACCATATAGACTTTTTTTCTGGGAGCTTTCGGAACACAATGCAGGAAACCGCATCTCGATATTTGCTGGCCTTAAAAATTTGTTTATTTCGGTCGATTTTGATCTAAATGCCCTGAACTAGAGGTAATTTGTTAATATAAATAAATAATAGTTAACACATTTCCGCCGTATTTACATTACAAACTAATCTGAAATTTTCTGTATTATTCAGTCACTATTAAGGCATTGGTCGGAGTCTGCATTTTCTGCTTTAAAGGACTCAGCTTCGTGTTGTGCTTGTTTCATATTATTATAAAAACACATATTATTTTGTGGAAAATATTCTTTTGCAAGTTCCATCACATGATTAATTTTTTTTTGTTTCAAAATGCCTCACCATCATTGAAAATTAGTAGGTACGGTGCAAGAAAAGGATATCTCAAAGAGATACCTGATTATTACACAGTAAAATAGTTTAGGCATCTCTAAAAGCACGAAATGCTCTGTTTTTGCACCACTAATGCGAAACGAAACAAGTATATCTCCATATAGATAACTCAATTTAGCAAAAAATTGGAGATACCGGTTCTTGCAACGGGCCCCTTATTTGGGACACCCTGTACAGGATCATCCAACAAGGACTGAACAAGGCCATATTGAATGGTTCTCTTCGAAATTGCAGTCCGGGATCCCAGAATCTCGAAATATTAGAATCCCAGTTTGTTTTTAGTTCCGAAAACCTGGGAGTCTTGATGAATCTCGTGTAAAATGTATTTTTTTATCCTTTATAGGCAAACAAAACGTCTAATACTGTTAAAATTTAAAAAAATGTCACTTTATGAGCATGGAGAATTAAGAGGTTTATATTTGAGACAGTGTTACCAATGTTCAAGTATTTATAAATTATGACGAAAAATTAGCCTGAAGTTTCACGTATATGTAACTCATTAAAAACTTTGTTTGTTTAGTGACATGGTTGAAATTTAAACGAAATTTAGTGAATCAATCGTTGTCCATTACCAATAAATTAGTTCCTGATATGGCTTAATGTTAGCAAAATATTCACAGTCACATTCCATATTGTTCTTTTATTTTGGTGTTATGATGATGAGTCTATTTTTGCTCTTGATGTCACACATTTTTATTGGTCCCTTTTTAATGGTTTTATTACCAAAAATTAATAAAATGCCAGTTATTATTATTACTTAGAAAATAATTATTGTAATTTCTAATCAAGACAGCCACGGTTTGTTAGTAATTAAGCTTAAAAGTTCGTTGACTGTTTTAAAATAAAAAAAAGTTCTGGTTACCTTCGAAAACGAAATGGTATCTATCTCTAAAGGAAAAGGCGGTTAAACAATTGGCTACCAATTTTATTTTGATCTTCGTGTTAATCTGCTTCTTTGAACAATAAGCAAGATTTAAAAAAAATGTTTTATGACGTTTGAAAGTATCTTCTTTTTCCAAAAAGTATATAAGATTTGCAAAAAATAAAGCTTTGGTAGAAAAAAATGCGATTTTAAAAAACTGACTTGTATTATGGCGTCGCTCGTGACGTCACCTATTAGCAAACAGCAAACAATAAAAGTTCATTATTTTGTATATCGAATGTCGAGTCGTCTAATGGATGTCACTCACGTCACTGAGATGCCAGGATGCTTCCTGAGTTACTCTTCCTCCAAATCTTTAAGTCCCGTATTAATAAACTGATTCTTACTTTATTCCACAGTAAGTAGTATTTGGACTTTAGTTCTTTGTGGACTATCTCAAGATAAAAATATTGTAGCAAAAATAAAGAAATAAACTAGACACTGAGATCTTTTTATTCATAAATGCCATTTTGCAGGTCAATTCTTCAGTCATAACTACAAACTAAAAAATGTCGCAATTGACAAACGTTGCAAGTGAGTCTCGAATCCCTGTTTTTTTTGACATTCTTCAGTGTTATACAAGTCTTAATCTCAAATTCAAAACTTTGTTTAATGGCAAAACATGGCAATAGTGTAAATGTTGATAATTGAACGGTAAAAAGCTCAAAAAAAGCAAATAGTAAACATAACCTCTAAAATTTTAATCGTTTACCGGTGATTTCGTTAATTTGCGTATTTTAAAATTGAGTGTTATTTATAAAATAAAGAATAAACGAACTGACATAAAAGAAAGACTATAATATTGTAAATCTGTTGTATAGTTTTTTGGCAGAGTTATGTTTTAGTTTGTTTTATTTGGGATACTCGCCTTACTACTTTTTGGAAAATGGGTCCCCTTTGGTCCAGGTCTCGGGGTATAAAGAGCTGACGCTCTTTAGCTCTATTGACCTCTATGAACTTGCAGATCGCCTGCAACAAAAATGAAGAAAAACTCCCCAAAAAACCCAAAAAACCAAAAATATTAATCTACGTTTCGGTGGTAAGTCGGCCACCGTTATCAAGATAAAACTAAAACAAAAACTAAAATAAATTTTAAGAAATTTTTGCTCTAAAAACTTAGAAAATTCTGATAGTTTTTATGACGTTTTGTCATAAATGACATTGGGTTATTTGACTGGTATATGTATAGTATTTAAAAAGTCAAAAAAGGTAGTATGGTTTGTTAATTGATTTTAAGTTTACCTGAATAATTTACTTTAGCATGAAGCATAGGTAACCATTTATTATTTAAATTAACAGATATTAATGCAACAAATTTATCTTTATTTAATAAAAGAAAAGTGCATTTATTTTATTAAATAAAGGTAAATGTGTAGCATCAATATCTGTTAATTTAAATAAAACATGGTTACCTATGCTTGACGCTGAAGTAAATTTAGGTTAACTTAAAATCAATTAACACAGCATACCATCTTTTATTTTTGGTCTTTTTATATACTATACATATACCACTTAAATAACCTAATGTCATTTATGACAAAACGTCATAAATGACGTTAATAAATTTTGTTTTAGTTTTATCTTGACAACGGTGGCCAAATTGCCACCGAAACGTAGATTAATATTTTTGATTTTTGGGTTTTTCGGGGGGTTTTTCTTCTTTTTTTGTTGCAGGCTATCAGCAAGTTTATAGGGGCAATAGGGTTGAACAGGGTCAGCTCGTTATACCCCGGGACCTGGACCGAAGAGGTCCCATTTTCCAAAAAGGAGTAAGGCGAGTATCCCAAATAAAACAAACTAAAATAATGTTGTAGTGAAGCTCAGTAAGATGAATAAGTAAAATTGGTCAAAGTCTATCAAAATCTCTTAAGGGAAAACCTTTCTTCATCTTGGATATTCAAAGGCACCAAAACAGGTGGATTAATATTTAAAACAATTCCTCACAGAGAGAAAACCTGGAATCTATGGCGAAATAATAAAATATAATAAAATGTAATACCTATAATCCTTTATAGACAACAGTATTACCAAATATAGATCATTTTGGGTACATGGTTTTTATTTCAATTTTGACACCCACCTATTACGGTAACTAAAAAGAATAGAAAAGAACTTTTTGTATTAAAGTTCTATAGAGCATAACGAAAACCCGATATATTTTTATTTAGAAGGTCTATCTATCCCCCTTTTCAAAAATATGTAGTTTGCTGGAATTTTGTTTGGCGGTTTTGAACATATTTAAGTTTTTAAATCAAAATTTAGTTAATACTAAAAATTACCATTGCCTCAGTATTTTAACGAGAAACATGGTTTGTGGATAAGCAGGTATGACACTATTTAATGGCCGCCCAATTGCCCTTATTTAAACCATCTGGATATATTTTGTGGGGTTATTTAAAAAATAAAATTTATTATGAAAGACCAAACAATTTAAACGTCCCAAGACAAAAAAATTAAAATGAAATTATGTTACTTAATAGTCACAGAAAATGGTAAAAGTTACGTTAAAAATTTGTAATTTTTTTATATTTTTCAAGTTTCAAGTAATATTTTTTTTGTTTTCCGAGGCAATTTTTACTATCAACGGAATTTTTAATAAAAAATTTAAATGTTTTTAAACAGGCTAAACAAAATGCCAGCTAAATACATATTTTCAAAAAGAGAATCAATAGACCTTTCATTATAATATTATAAATAAAAATATACAGAGTGTTCCATTTTAAAAATGTTAACTTATTCTTTTTTTTTTAACTTTTGTTGTTCATTAATTTGTTTCTTTCGTTATACTTTAGAGATAATAGATAAAAAATTATGAAACTTTTGTGGGTACAAAAAGTTTTTTTTAATCCTATTTAGTTATTGTTATAAGTGGGTGTCAAAATACCAATAAAAACCATGTACAATAACAACGTAATGTATCATTTCTGATTTTATATTGCTCGATATTGTCTATAAAAGCTAATTAATATAATAAACTTTATATCAAGAAATACCGTTATTTTTTTAAGATTCGAGCAAAACAATCTTTAAAAAAAGGTACACACAAAAAAAAAAGATTTTTCAAAATAAGAACATAGATGGTTTAAAAGAAAATATTTTGTTTAGACACCCTGTGCTATTAAATTAAAAACATGTTTTTGTTCTAAGGATTTTAAAAGTCTTAAAACAAAACATAAATTTCCTTAGTCGATTTATTCATTTTAATTAACATTTATTTCAAAGTAAAAATTTCATTTCTCATTGCGAAAAAATGAGTCACGTAAATTAAAATCATATAAAGTCACAATTTAAATTCAAAGCTATCTTGAATTAAAATAATAAGATATGAAAATAATTATTCCAATTCTTAAAATTGAGAATATATAAACTCTTGTTTTGTAATATAAGTTTCACTATTTTAGCAACGGATTCTTTCAGTTAAAACCGCCTTTATCTCATTTTAAAATTTCAAGATCTCATTCCAAGAACTTCTTGATTTTGGTAATATACCATGTCAATACCAGAAATAGGTGCAACAACATCTGTACTAGTATATGTGAAACAGAAAAAGATAGACATAGTAAGCCGCTGCGGTGATGTCCGTGATTTTTGTGTCTCCTTTCACGTCTAGAGGTTAGTTGTGGTTAGTTTACTAGTATTATTGATACGACCTTGTGTGTGAAAATTTTAAAAATCTAAATCGGGAATTTGATGCTGGTAAGTATTTTTCATTATTAAAATATTATTTATACCTCTCTGCTTTGGGACTATACCTACTTAATGTAGTGAAATAAAACTAAAACAACTTCTAACTCCCCCAAAATTGATAAATATCTACCAAAACGTTTGAATAATTTTTGTACTGTCCGCCATTATCAATAGATGCCTATCTATTGACATGAACCACAACGACGCCGACGTTATTAGATAAATTAGATTAGCACCAAGGTAATTAATAATTCAATGAGTTTTCAAGAGATATTGGACAGAAATTGGACTTTAAAAGAATTTTAGAAAAATTATGTTAAATATAGAAGATTTTTTACATTTTTATAATATTTTTATACAGGGTGTTCTTTACAAAACGCTAGCACATATTACTAAGACGAAAAGAACTTTTACAGACACCCTGTATATAATTCGCAGGAGATCAATGGAAACCTTTATGACAGAAATTGGTTAGGAAATTATAGTTGGCCAGGCATAAGTTTTTCCCATTTTTCAATACAAAACAAATTTTAAAAGTGATAAAATTATTAAATTTTGGTTGTCGGTACATACAGTCTGTTTTACTTTACTTTTTAGGTAATTATGGAGATACTCATTTTAAAAGGGAAACGTCAACCACCAGTTAAGTTCAAGTTGAACCAAGTTTTAGCCAACCTTCTACAACCGGCCCATATTACATTTTACCATAAAAGACTGTTTGCCGCTTATTGAGATATTTTATATTTAAAACTAAGGAATGTTTCTGCGTTAAGTTTTCAAAGATTAGGGATAACTTGAGCTTGTATTATTTAGAAATTTTAGTACTGTTTTTTTTTCTGCCAAATAATATATATTAAAAAAAAATAAATAAAAACTGTTATAACTTTCAGCAAGTTTTTTTATTTTACTCATAGGTACCTACTACGTTTTCAGTGTAGTTACAGAATTCAAAAAGTAACTATGAATTTTGCCCCAAATCTCTTTGGATCTGAAAAAAATTGTGTTTTTGAAATACGACAACGGCATTGTCTCTGATTAACATTTTGCATATTTTGTTTCATGAGTCTGGATGTTTAAATAAACAGGGTGTTTTGGAAGAAAAAGCAAATATTTTAATAAGGGATCTTGGACGTGGAAATTAGAAAAAGTTCATATAAATGCTGGTACGAAAATGCATTTTTGTCCACTGTGTTGAAAGTTTAAATAAAAAATAGTCTTTCCTTTATATTACAAAATTGGCCAATTTTACATAAACCTGTTAGGTTTAACTAAAACTTGCCAAGAGGTTTGCCAAGACTAATTTTTCCTGTATCTCGAAGCATTTCCGGACCCACATTTATATGTTTTTTTTTTCATATTTTAAACTCGAATTTGACGTCTAAAATAACCCATTGAAATATTTACTTTTCTTCCCAAACACACAGTATACCTATTTAATAACACAGACTCATGAAACAAAATATTGAAGGTGTCAAAATAAAAAAATATTTTTCAAATAAATTGAAATAGTATCACAATAGAAAGAAATAGGGATTTAAAACTGAGATCCTAAATTACATGAAGTAAATAAATAAGGTATTAAAACACGCCCTTGTAATATGTTACACTGAAGAACAATTTCTTCAGTTTATGATGCAAATTTCTTAAATTGAGAAACTTGAGCCTTGTATTATGTAGTAATTTTATCAATTCAAAATATCAAGGTTTCTAAATGAACATCAACACATTTTAAAACAAGAAACAAGTCTCTCATATTGAGAGCATCAGTATTTTAAAATAATGGTATGAAAGATTCTGATTAAAAGATTATTTTTTTAAAATATGTAATTAGTTATTTTATCTAAAATCTTGAATATCTTTAAAGCAAAAACATTTTTTTTCGGATTACGTCCATGGAAATAAAGAAATTGGTTTCTTCATTTGAGAAAATATTCTTTTGCCACATATGAAAGTCAACATGCTCTCAAAATGAGGCAAACGCGTTTACAATAAGATATTCTTTTTTTAAATATAGGTTAGTTACAAGAATCACAAACGAAAATTTTAGTTATTTCTAGATAACCACAACATACCGGTATCATACTGATATTATAGCAGAACTAACAGAAAGTAACAACCCTTCAGGAATTTACGGGAAAGTACGGTCATTTTTCTTGCGGAAGTTCAGCCAACGTTTTGCTAAGATATAATCTGTCTGCTTTATTTGAATTGTAATCGTTTCTTTCGTGTTTTGTGCTTAAAAATATTAAAAGCGCCGCCAGGGAGAGATCGTGCTGCCTGTTAGTTATGCTGTGCACAAGTAAATATGTTACATGGTTAGCTAGCAAAAATTTGCTTTTTATTTCTCGCACAAATGTTGAATAGAAAATTGCCGAAAATGATATTCGAGAATCCAAATTTTCGATGGGCACGATTTTTAAGTGACATTGTACTTACTGATGTCGTATGCCAAACTTTTTGTTAAAATTCAAAATTACGACATTGCAAAATGATTGTTCAATGGTGTTTGCACTTATAAAATAATTTTTTAAAAACATATATATCCAACTATTAAAAAATTATAATAGGCATGTTGTCGACAGTAATTTACAACTTGCGATATTAAAAAAATTACATAACAGTTATATATAAACTTGCTCTAATATATCACTTAAAACTGTTGTAATATAAATCTATCAGGGGCAACTAGTTCATTAAAGAAATGAACTAAGCTTACTTTATGCTTTTTAAAAATAATTATTATTTATTTACTTATTGGAGTAAGGATGCCCACACATAACCTAGTTAATAAGGTTTTTAAGTTAATGAAGTGCCTTAGACACGAAGGTACAAATGTTTACCTTGAAAAAATTTGCATAATAATATTGTACTTACTAATTTATTTTAATTTACCACTATGTTAGCATGTACAATAATACTATTTATAGATATGTTTTACTATGTACAGCGTCATCCAACGGGGACTGACTAGGGTAATTTTTGTGGCTTTCCTCGTGTTCAAAAAAGGCCTGTGTATTTTTTTCAGTTAAGTTTAAAAAAATATACAGAGTGTAAAAATTATAATGCTCACGGTTTTAATGGGCAATAGTAAAGCTTAAAACAAGTCAAAAAAGCCAAAAACATGTGGGTCAAAAGTTAACTGTTTTCGAAATTTGGTCTTTCAAAGTTTAAAAAATGTGTCAACACTGCACCTCCTTCATCACATCGAGTCGAACAACACAATTTTTTTGCGAGGTTTTACATCTTTACACTTTGTTAAAGAGATGTTTATTTACATAATGACGGTTAACCATTTTAAGAACACAAATTAATAGGTTTTAAAACTGCACTTTTTTTGTGTTGCTTGAAGAATAAAAAGTCTTAAATTAAAAAAAAAACAGCTACATTTTAGTTTAAATAGGTTGCTCAAAATGTCGTCCTCTAGTTTCTATACAAAAATACCGCGACAGTACCCACAATGTACAACCGACTTTACTTCACGCACAAGGCTTCTGGGTAGCGCTGTTGCAAAATGTTTTTTAAATTTTGAACTTAAGGAAAACTCATTAATATTTTTTTATTTGTAGATGGAACCATTTAAAACTTGGTTTATTTTTTAGCAAATAAATCTACTGATAAGCGATTTAGACGACCGTTTTAATTGTTAAACTTTTCAGAAATAATTGCTTCCAAAGTTTGTAACTTAAATATCGTTAAGACAAAAATCTGTCAAGTTTTAACACATATGTCATTTAAACTTTTCGACTTGTTGTGAGCTCCATTATCGCCTATTAAAATCGTGAACATCATACTTTTTACACCCTGTATAAAAAATAATTTTATAGGATAAAAAAGATGTACAACAAATAATAATATAATAAATCAACCAGTTGGTCATTTATGTCTTAAAAAGCGACTCCTTTTTTATGTTAGGTTGTAATAAAGGGTATTTCGTATTTATTTTTAGTAACAACACAATTAATATAATTCAATAAGGATTTATATGACAATATTGAGATTTAAGTTGAAATAATAGAATAAGGTTACAAAAATACGTAAATATGTATTTATTGTTACCTTTTTTATTTTCTAATTTAAATCTTAATTATCATATAAATTAAATTTAATCTGTTGTTACCAAAAATAAATACAAAATTGACTCAAAAAAATGGAAAGGTTGTCATATTTCTAGGTCTATTCTTTCCAAATTATGAAAAAGGTTTATATAAACATGCCCGAAAAATGTTTTTTAAGATAGAAGGGGCTTCCGAAAGAATGGGCCTCAATATCACGTTTTAGGTAATATCTCTGGAGACTGGCAAAATTTGGTGAAAATTGTTTATTTTCTAACCTGGCACGTGGCTAATTTTCTAAATTAAGTAATTTTTCCAGGAGTGTTACATACAGTGTGTGTGCCTTGTGTATTATGCCCCAAATTTTTAAGTGTCTAAAATTTTAGCACTTTTAGCATCAAATAATGTAACCTTTCTTATTACTATAGAAAAGGTTGTTTTAGTCAATCTTTCCATTTGGGCCCATTTTCTAGTAAAATCATTTAAGAAAATATCACATTCATCCAAATTATATCAACAAAAATTCTTATTAAAACTGATCAATAGTTGGTCGCCAAACCATTTTAAATTTTTATTTTTAATACAAATTCTAACTTAGATCTCGAAATTGCAAACTTAGATTTCGGAATTTCGATTTACAACTCGGAACTCGAGCCAAAAGATAACAATTAGCGATGAGAACGGTAACCCGAGGGTAAATCAACTATTGTGGCTTATAGGAGTTGAAAAAACGAAACTTACTAGAAAGATTAAGGGGATAGTTGTTGACGGTTTGCAAATAATAATTATAACATGCCATGAAGGCCGATATTGTAGTTCTTGGTGTGTATATCGAATTATCCTATGGGTTGGGTAGAGATAGAGTGTAATAAATGTTTCTAATGTGAATAATCATTATCATCAGGGTACATGTGCAGATGTCAACTATTATATCTTGGGAATCACGTGAAATAAGAAATAAGCTGTAAAGTAGGATACGTAGCTTAAGGTCTTAAATCAATCTGCATAAGAACGGTTTTTCATCCGCTAGCGTTCGGTAGCTATCGACCAAAATCGGAAATTGAACCCTATGATGATTAAAATTAAAAGGTTGGATATTATAAAGCTAAATTATACCAAGCGATTAATGAATATACTATTTAAATCAACTGTCCAATGACAGATGCCCTATGGATCCAATCGAAAGCCACATGACTTAGAAAATTTATCTTACTTTGACAGATGTAAGGTTATGTAAATAATATAAAAAGCCTATTTTCTATTTAACATAATTATAAAGTATGGTCCAAAATATTCCTAACACGTTTTATTTGCAATATATTTACTTTAAAATGTATTAAAAATTACTTGGTCTTTTAAAAGGTGTTCAAATAAACCTCCTTATCCCCTATATTCTTTCTAATTTCAGCTAATACTTTGCAATGCCCAAACAATTTTAAAATGGTTGTATCTTATTTCATTTCACGCTAGTGCGATTTTGTTAAGAAGATCTTCAGGGGTATTTCTCTTAGTTGCATAAATCATCAAAATCTTGTTCAACTGGATATCAGTAAGCTCTCCGTTTAAAAAATTTTGCACCATGTATTTCTTAAATTTTTTTTTAGCAACTAGCAGCAATAAACAAAGTGTGCAATGTAGGGTCGTGTTGAAACAAATATCAGTCAGTAAATTAGGATTTTCGTTAATTCATTTTTCATGGATAATATAACAATTTTTAAAATATTTTTAATAAAAAAACGGGCAAAAATATAACGATCGTCTAAGAATACCTTTTTAATGTAGAAATAAGGGAGGTTTCATTATTTGGTACCAAAAGCTACCCTGTTGAATATACCTGCACATGACATAACATTTTTAAAACAAAATGCATATTGCATAATGAATATACAAACTTGATATTTATTTTAAAAATGTTTGATACGTTCTAACATCAAAAAAACTTTAAGGAAATATTTAATGACAGCCAGATGGCGAATTTCCTTTTAGTTTACCAATTTTATACAAATTTATTTTTTAGATATGCATATATTTCTTATATTTTAATTTTAAGGGCGTGTTTACTTTCTTTTGGTATTTTAGGTATCTATTTAGTTGTAACGGAAGGAGTGTATACAGCGTCATTTAAACTTATAACGAGCTTAGAGAAAGTGTTAAATAATATATTTGGTAAGATAATACCATCAATTTTCTCACATGTGTAAATAACAAATATTTTAATAGGATTTTATAATAAATTCTTAGAAAATACTAAGTAACAATATGTAACTATTGAGTTACATATGTTATATATATATATAATATATATATATATATATATATATATATATATATATATATTATTATATATATATATATATATATTTATATATATATATATATAAATATATATATTATATATATATATATATATATATATATATATATATATATATATATATATATATATATATATATATATATATATATATATATATATATATATATATATATATATATATATATGTTTTGTCGGGTTCCACGAGTAAAATGTGTTAACGTTTTTCTTTTGGTAACTCGTTGTGTTTTTGTCCTGAAAAGGACAGATTGTTTGCTGACGTTTCGGCAAAATCACATTTGCCATTATCAAAGCTTAGAAGCTTACTGTTACTTGCATCCAGGGGTAGTCGCTTATATCTTGTCCTGGGCAGGCGTCACGGTTGATTGATTTGACTGTCTGTCCGCTGGCTGCTGTTATCGGGCCTGTTGTCGTCCAGGGTGAGGGCTATTTGTTGTTGTTTATTTCTGGTAGGTCATCTGGCAACATGGGAAAGACAGTTTAAACACTTTTCTAGATCATCTTAACAAAATACACCCAAAGATCAAGTTCACCATGGAAATAGAGGAAAGGACAATTACCTCTTGGACATTCTCCTGAAAAAAAAAATAATGGAAGACTTGACACACAGTTTATCGCAAACCTACCCATATCCAATAGATATCTCCACGCCGACTCGCACCACCACCCGCTTCAACATTTTGCCGTAGTAAAGTCCCTAACGCACCGCTCCCAGTTACCGACAGATGCAGACCACCTTGAGGAAGAAATGAACAAACTTGAAGACGACTTAATACAAAATGGATATAAAAACAAACGATCCAACGCGCACTAAAAGAAAAGAGAAACCGCAGGCAAACGAAGAGGAGAGAAATAAAGCCCTTATACCCTATGTAAAAGGAATAACAGACAAAATTGCAAAGTACTCAAACGACACAACATCACCCCCATCTACACGACCAGCAGAAAAATCAGAGACATTCTACCAACACCAAGGAAAAATCCCCTAGAAAATCAAGGTGTATACGAAATACCCTGCAAACAATGCAACCTTTCTTATATCGGACAGACCAACAGAAAAATTAGCGCAAGGAGAGATGAACACATGAACGCAGTAAAGAACAGAACAACTTCTTCTTTAGTACGCCACATTCTAAACACCGGACACAAAATCGATTTTCCCAACACTAGGATGCTTGCTACCTGCGAAAACCTACCGAAGAGAATTGTGAGGGAGTCCGTTGAAATTGAAAAGAGACCTGAAAACCTGAACAACCGTGACGACAGCCAACGTTTGCCAAATACCTGGAAAATTGCCTTGATAAACAATAGAATTAGACCTACCAGAGAAATAACATAAAATAGCCCTCACCCGTCGACGACAACAGGCCCGATAACACGCAGCCGAGCGAGACAGACAGGTCAAAATCAATCAACCGTGACGCCTGCCCAGGACAAGATATAAGCGACTACACCCTGGATGCAAGTAACAGTAAGCTTCTAAGCTTTGATAATGGCAAATGTGATTTTGCCGAAACGTCAGCAAACAATCTGTCCTTTTCAGGACAAGAACACACGAGTTACCGAAAGAAAAACGTTAACATATATATATATATATATATATATATATATATATATATATATATATATATATATATATATATATATATATATATATATATAAATATATATATATATATATATAATATATATATATATATATATATATATATATATATATATATATATATATATATATATATATATATATATATATATATATATATATATATAATGTGAATTATCAATATCATCAGGGTACATGTGCAGATGTCAACTATTATATCTTGGGAATCACGTGTGTAAAGTTTAGCATACGTAGCTTAAGGTCTTAAATTAATCTGCAAAAGAACGGTTTTTTATTGGCTAGCGTTCGGTAGCTATCGACTAAAATCGAAAATTGAATCCTATGATGATTAAAATTAAAATGTTGGTTTATATTATAAAGCTAAATCATACCAAGCGATTAATAAATATACTATTTAAATCAAATGTCCAATGACAGATGAACTATGGATCCAATCGAAAGCCCCATGATTAAGAAAATGTATCTTACAGATGTGATGTTATGTAAATAATATAAAAGAAGCCTTTTTGCTATTTAACATAACTATAAAAAATGGTAAAAAACATTTCTAACACGTTTTATTTGCAATATTATTTACTTTAAAGTTCTTTAGTCTTTCAAAAGGTGTTCGAATAAACCTTCGTTTTTCCCTATAATCTTTGTAATATCTTTTTTGCCAAGATAACTATTTTTTAATTCTTTTATATAAGTGGAGCTTAAATACCTACAGCTTCAAGCTCTGTACCTTTAAAAAATTTAATAACACGTACTTCAAAACCACCTTGTTTTGGTCCACCCTGTACATTTTGAAAGTATCAAGTCATACACTGTATATGTTTATATCTTTAGTATAAATGTATACATTAATATGTCAAAAAATCAATAAAACCCAACCGTTTGTTCTTCTGGTATGCTCAAAAGCGAAATTTTATATAAAAACTTTTTATATATTTTACTCTTCTATAGAATAACGTAAAGGTATGCATTAAAAGATGTTTGCTAAATCCTTTAGAAAAATGGAAAATAAATAAAAATCTTAGGAGGTATTTGAAATCTCTACTTAGTAAGTATCCAACTATGAGGCTTTAACTATGAAACTAGAGGCGGCCGCGCGTTGATAAGAATCTGTGTTCAAAAAGTCGACATCTATAATATTTTTTAGAAAAATTAACTGAAAGCTACTTTTCCTAGGAGTTGAGCGAGTTCCTTTCTTATACGAAATATTTTTAGCTTTATACAAGGAAGTTTAAAGGTGTATGGAAGCCCAATACTGTAGAACAAAATTGTCCAGGCGTGCAGGGCAGCGGGAATAGGGGGATTGGCCCCTCAGAGTTTGCGCAATGAATAGTAGGTCAGAGCCGGACTTCCATAATTCTTTGTTACTATCAAAAGTTGACATCATCAAATGTCAAATCCAAGCATTTACTGTTTTTTTTTACACAAAATTGTTGGTTATTAAACGATACTAAAATAGAATATTTTAAATTATTGTGTAATATTGGATTTTATATCGTCTGATGTAATATGGAAAGACGCCTTCTATTTAAATGGTCGATATTTTTGTGAGTTTTGTATTTTTACCAAAAATTTTTGTAAATAAATAAAAACACTATTTTTTAAAATAAATTTCAACCATTGTATGATAGTTTCA
Source organism: Listronotus oregonensis (assembly GCA_019359885.1). NCBI lineage: Eukaryota > Metazoa > Arthropoda > Insecta > Coleoptera > Curculionidae > Listronotus > Listronotus oregonensis. The sequence goes on from JAHBCN010014350.1 coordinate 22,094, forward strand.
TGTACTTATCACCAATTTTGTAAAAAAAGAAAGGCAAGATAGTGTAAATGAGTTTAATCTAATGTACATTAAAAAGTAAACATTTTTATAACTGCTTTTTAGGAATGGGTACTTTTCACTAATAACAAACATTCATGAGACAGAATAACAGTGGTTAAAAATGTTTAGATCCTTTGGAACCTAGGTTCCATTGTAACAGTATCCGTTTATTATGTGTCTAAGTATGTCGAGCTTATAAAGTTAATAATGTAAGTTTAAAAAACCAAAATCTAATTTCTTTTTAAACAAATAAAAAAAGCAAAAAGGAATAACTTTTTAAAATAAAATTGTACTTTTGTCATTCAATTAAAGGGACCGTATATGTGGGTATACCGTGACCAAGTCAAAATCGTCGATTTTCTGTTTTCGTGCCCGGATTAGAATTATTTTATTTTTATAGGAAAAATTACCCAAGTCATAATAAAATTATTTATAGGTGTTCTAAATATTGCCGGTTTGACCAAGTCTATAAAATACGGATATTACAGTAAAAAGGACTAACTTGACTTGATCATTTTTACTTAGTTATAGCCCCTAAAACTGACTAACTTGACTTGGTCACTTTCTGTGGTTGCATTTATGCATGCAATGACGTGGTCAGTATCAGTATTATTGGTAAACATTCAAGTCGAAGTGTTTGTGGTTAGGAATTTCGGTTTTTTAATAAAAATTTTACTA
>JAHBCN010014351.1:0-22905 GCA_019359885.1 Listronotus oregonensis
CATTTTTTCTTTTTTTCATAACAATCTTAAAAATTGTTAGAATCAACCTGTTGGTTTAAATTTTGCAACACCTGAAAAATCCTGTTTGGAGGTTTCTGGGAACAGACCTTCACGGTCCAAGTTGCTGCAGTCAGAATTTAAGCGACTCGTCGAAATGAAGCCACTCACAAAATTTTAGCTTGTTATAAATAATCAAAAAATAACCCACGGGATCCCGGTCTAACAGATAAGACTGTTTAAATTTAAGTAACAAATAAATACCCATGTGAATACACCAGACAAGAAAATACGCTGACGTCATTTAGACCCCAAACTAAAAATTTGGTCCACCTCGTGTCAAAAGGCTAATAGTACGGAGTGAGGCTCGTAATAGAAAGCAAGCCGTGAAAAGTAACTTTTCCTCCAAGTAAAATTTGCCGTTTTTTCTTCAAACGTCGACAAATTAAAACATTTCTTTTTAATACTTTAATTATTAATGATAAGTGTGTTTGCAAGGCGGTTTAGACCAATGTCGGTGACTAGTTGCTATAGTAATGTAACATAAAGCTGTCAGTGGACACTGTCAACAATAATTATTTATTTAAAATTGCGTCTCCGATACCGTATTGATAAGCTGATATTGAGTAAGTACATTTAATATTTAATTAAGTAATAAATATAAAAATTTTCGTTTTGTTTTTAGTTTAATAAAGATTGAGTTGTAGACGCTTGTTTTGTTGTTTGTTTGTATCTATGTTGCTATAAAAACACTTTTTCCTCCTCCGGCGGGAAAGTAAAAAGTAAAGCTCTCGCGGAGGAAAAATGAAACTTGGTCGCCTACACAGTCGAGTAATGACGGATTTACTGACGTTTGAAAAAATAATTACTTCTTCAAGACTCGATTAATCTGCATTATTCAGTGATTTCTCGTCTATTCTTCTGATGGCACGACTTTGCAAGTTAGGTTTGCAAAAACGTTATCGTTATTCACACAGTCACGTAGTAATGAGTAATGAAGGAAATATATAAAAAGAAAGCACGTTTAACCTGCTACAATTCGGTATCTTTCTTCATTTAATTCTTCATAATCATAAAAAAGAAACTCATTCAAGGAATTTAACAAGACGTTCTACAGGTACTTAGATGAGTTAATGGGCAATTTAGAAGCGTTCTCATAAAAATTAATTAGTTAGATAGAAGTGTGATGTCTAGTTTAATGTTTTTGTCAACGAAGATATATGTTGAATTAAAGCATTAACCTCTACTAGAAAAATGTTAGTCGCATTAAACGAGACTTGAAGCCACTTACGTGACAATGTGACAGATTAAACAAATCAAAGTAACGAGGGAAAAACATTTTCTCTAATATTTCGAAATTTTAAAATAGAAATATTTCCGCTGGAAATATTTCCATGGAAATGAAAATATTGGAAATTTTCGAACCTGTTTCGAAAATATTGGAAATTTCCGAACCTGTTTCGGAAATATTGGAAATATCGAAAAAAAATAAGAATGCCTTTCAGTCATCAAAACAAAGATTTTTTAATTTTTTTATAATTTGTGCATTAAAAGTTTCACACTAAAAAAAATATTTTTAAAAAAATACGTATATTATTAGGATTACGAATAATAAAATCTCAATCTTGGGGATTCACCGATTATTGCTTGTTGGCTATTGCTTGCTTTGAAAGAAGTTTAATTGCACTCCCATGAGGACGGCATTAATGCTGAATGCAATATTCATGGTGGTCGTGTGTAATTACTTTTTTAGAAATTTCACTGTTTTCTTTGTATTTTTAATATATTAATGGTTTTTGCGTTTTAACTTTTGAATGACAATTCCACTCATGTATAAATAACCCCATTTAAAATGTTAAAAATCGCAATTTGCTACCGGAAAAAGGGGATCAGTAAGTTTACGGCTCTATCAATCGTGTCGTCCATTGTCACCTTAGTAGCGACTGTATTTTATATTGTTAACTATACCTAAAGTCCAAAACTTCTGTCAGTGACTCATTTAATACCGGCCACCCAACCGACGAAGCGGCTGAATAAAAATCTAACACTAGTAAATAATTTTTAAGCCTATGATATACTTTTCCTCTCAAATAACAGTGAACCGGCCAAAAGTTTCATCGCCACGTTGTCATAATTCGCAAGAATAAATCACCGCCAGCGATCGCACTTAAAATAGCACGAATATGTATTGAAATCATTGTTATCGGGAAGACAATAAAAGTGGCAACACACATTCCTTAATTTACAACTTGAAGAGACTTGAAAATAAGCGATGACAGGGTTTTCGTGCTTTCGATGATTTTTTTAGTTATTATTGATTATGGACAGATTTTGTAAGTTTAAATTTTAATTGCTATCAGGGGATTTTTAAATTTATAAATTTCTAATAATTGTAGTAATAGATATTGTTTTTGCCAATTTTATAATAGTTTATCTTATTTAGTGTATATAATTGTATATAAAGATTTAGTGTTGTTAAAATGCTTTAATTCTGTAAACTATGAATATTAACCAACCTTTAACTAGTTACCGCCTATAAAAAAAAACTCAGTTACGTTAAAAAAACGAATAATGGTTAAAAATGTTTACCATGGGATTCGGGCAAATCCCGAACTAACCACTTTGGATCTGCAGAGATATGTGCACTTTAACAAAGTTTTGCGTAAGGTATTCAGAGTTTTAAAAGGAAAAAAATAATATTGTAATTATCGGATACTGGAAAATGCGATTTTTGCAGCACCTTTTTACTTTTGATTGTTAAACATGAATCAGAAGCTGTTTTTTGGCTGCCTCTTAGGTTTAAAAAAAAATTAATTGTTTAATTCCTTTTACGACATATTCCTTTAAATTCTGTCATTTGCACGAAAACTATTTAAAAAAAATCATACTATTTAATATTAAAAAAAAACACTTAAAAAATAAGGAAAAACCTTAATTTTCAATAAAAAGTAGGTAAAACGTTTACTCCGAATTCAACTGAAATTCAAAAAATGTTGACCTGTTACCGGTGGTAATTTTTTTCTTTGACATTTTTATAAGGTATAAAACCTTGTTTTGCTCGACCCCAATGTTTGATCAAAAATATTCTCGATATGGAAATCCTAAATATGGAACACAAAAAGACCCAAAATAGTTATTGGATTCTACAAGCTGATGATCTCGACGTTCCTTATATGGGGATATTTTTGATGAAGAAATTTGGTGAATATCGTATTTAATATTAAAATTCAAATCGGGGTGAATTGGCAAGTCGGTGCTTGTTGTCTAGGGTTCTGCTTTTACATTTTTTTTTTAATTTATTTAAAGGGCTAAAATTTTTTATTTTTTATGTACAAAATAAAATCAAAAAGTAAAATTAAAGAAAAAAAGTATTTTTTGGAAAAACGTTAAAAAATCGCCAAAAAACTCAAATTTTTTCTAAAACCTCAAAAAAATTACATTTTTCATTAACCCCAATAAAAAAAAAATAATATAGGCTTGTTACTAATTTAAGGGTTATAAAATTGAGAAAATAACTTTTCTTGAAAAAAATATTTTCATGTTTTAGAAATTTTATCATTTTTTTTTAAAAACATACGCCACTGGAATTGTTCCCCCTGACCCCCAAACCCGGGGCACTCTAAAAGCGAGCGATGCATTGACAGAAATTTTGGACTTGAAGTATAGTTGTTATTTTTCTTTTAACTTTGTTTTATTTGCGCAATTGTCTTACCAAATACCATTTGTACTTAGATTTTGAGCGAAATATTTTTCCTGATATATTTCCGGAAAATTCAAAAATTTTTCCCGGGAAAATTTTTTTATCCTACTTGTGATCATCATTAGGGGGGAAAAAAAGTAATAAAAAAATCTAAAATTAATATGGCTTATAAAAAAATTAAAGGGCAAAGAGGGAAAATTGGCTGGCAAATCTAAAGGCACCATTATGTATAGGGGAAAAATGTAAACGTGGAATTAGTTTAAAATATTTTTTAAAAAGGTAAGATAAAATAATAACAAATTCTATCTCCAAGCATTCTATTCTCAGTAAAAATTTTAAATACTAACTTATTTTCTATGGGATGTTTCTTATGATTTATGATTATGCGAATATTTAAGTGTGTGATTCTACATGGAAAATTAAGATAGTTTGTTAAATAAACTTTAGTTCAAAAATGTAACCTTAGGAAATTACAGGGTGTTAAAATTTATTAAAACAGAAATAAATGAATAAAAAATATCTAAACCACTTGAAAAATTTCAGTGATATTTTATATGTACAGACATATCTGGTATACAGATGGCTCCAAGACCAAAAAAGTTAAAGGGCATCTTGGAAAAGCCTAGAAAAGGTAATCTTAAGTCTCGGTCAGCACGCCACGGTTTCAAGCAGAAATCGCAGCAATAGTGCATTGCCGTGGTTAAAGAAAAGGGAGTAAAGGAAAAAATAGTCATTTACTCAGATACCAAGCGGCCCTAAACCTAGTTCCCAAAAATTAATTCCAAACTAGTTGGGGACTGTTACAGGCCTGGAAAAGTCGGGAAAAAATACGGTAGCCTGGGTACCAGGCCAGGGAGCCATCCAGGCAACGAAGAGGCCGACGACCTACCAAGGGATCAGCCGCGGAAAAATTTGGCCCGGAGCCATTCTGCGGTATCTCGGAAAGGGCTCTTCAAAGCATCTATTAAAGTTGGGTAGACAGACAGTTTCATAGCTGGTGGGTCAAACACCGGGACAACGACAGGCAAAGCAGTTCATTAAGACCCGCTCGGCCAAGTTTACATCGGACCTACTGAGCCACAGCCGCAAGGTCGTAGGATAACGTAGGTCAACTAACAGACATTGTAAACTCAACAAGCACCTGGAAAGAATAAGCCTGGTGGAGGATAGCCTGTGTAGGTTTCCCCGGAGGCTGAAAAAACAGCCTTACATGTGTGGTGCCATTGGGAAAACTAGAGGGTTAGGTTTTTAGGCTTGGGGAAGAGAACCAAAACCGGCAATTATATGGAGTGGCCAGTTCAGTTTTAGTTAAAAAGGGGGCTTGGAAAAGGGACTCTAAAGAACGATAGGAGAAACCATAAATCGGTAAGGTTGCAGTGGTGGGGGCATTTTGCCATTCCTAAAAACTAACTAATCTAATCTAATGTACAAAAACATTCCTCATTTAAATTAAAAAATACGTTTTCTGCAATATTTTTATTAATTTAACCCTATGACTTGTAGTCGAACGATGTCTTCCTATCACATTAGCAATATGACAAATCGAATAGCCCTCATGGTACGTTTCAAGTTAATTCGTTGATTTCTGGACCGCAATAAAATCTAAACTACAACCCTCAGTGGGAAACCCAACCATAAATAGGTTGCCTGACAAATATTTATTATGCAAGCACCGCACCTTCTGAAAGGGTTCAGGTCCTGATTACCTACTAATATTAATAGTTTAGGTTACCTATTTTGGATGCTCAATAACACGCACGACAATACCTTGACAAACTCCAAACGACTGATGAACTAAGACGAAAAGACTCTTCTTTATATTCAAAACCTGCAATTTGCCTATAACCTAAATAATATACCACAAAGTAGGTACAATAATAAATAAAGAAAATGTTAAGTCCGGACCTACATGCGGGTACCCAAAGTAAATTGAGTTTTACGACTAACAGTAACAGGTAAAACGAGAAATCAACGAATTATTGTGAAACATACCATACCGATAAATTTCTTGGTCGATTCACTTTTCAAGATTGAAACACTCGGTTTTTGAAAAAAAAAAATTGTATTGTCTAAGACGGGGACGTCTTGACGGTCAATTTTGCCTTAATTTCCTTTAAGAACAATTAATTGCCTTTGCTGCTTCAGGATGTTTTGTTAGCAATAAGAAACAAACGGTGTTACATGGGTTACATACATAGCGCAGACATTACTTACAAACTGTTTATACAGATCGTTAAATTGGCCGTAATAGGCCTCAAGAATATCCACCAAAGTCTCTCGATTCAACAACTTAGATTTTTTTTTGGGGTTTTCCTAAAACGCTAGTGTACAAAAGTAGCTTTAGCCCAAACAGAAATCAAGAGAAAGAACAGTTGCAGCATAGAACACAAAACATTCCGGAAATATTTGAACCAGGGCTTAATTCCACAAGGAGGGCGAAAGCATGCATACTAAAAGTCAGAGCTGAGCTACACAGTTCGGGGCCAAAATCTACTTAACCTATTAACGGCCAACCCAATAAAAAAACTTCTACTTATGGACATGTCTATTGAATATTGCTTAAAATACATTAATTAAGAAAAGTTTTTCATTAAAACATTTTTTTCCCCGGTTTTTAAGCCAAAATACATAGGTGCGATACACCTTTGGCCAAACCAGTAAAAGATATAGTTGGTTACAAAAGTTTATAAACAACATGCTATGAAGAAAATAATGATTAATATTTTTTAAAAAAATTGGAATACAAAAAAAACCCATTACTTCTTATAAACTTTTTCAAACAATCTGGATGCAGATGAACCATACTTTTCTACACAGGTAAATAGTGTTACTTTTACAGAACCTACATTTTTTCTTGCACTTTCAAATCTCTAACAATAATATGCCCAATATTATCAAATCGTATGTCGTTTGGTAAGGCAGTTCTAGGGGGGCGACCACAGGAAGATGGAAGATGATGGAATATAAAAGGATTATAGATAATTTCTTCTTGCCCACTAAATTTCATAGGGTACGCACTAGTTGCGATCTAAATTTTATCTGAGAAATATGACGTCATTAGCAATTCATATATCTTCCAACTGTTGACCACCATGCTGTCAACCATATTTTAAATAACGGCCACCACCATTTTTGCCCCGAATTCGAATACGGAAATTTTCCCAATTCCGTTGTCATAAAGGTCCACGCCCCCATGTATTTGTTATTTTGTATCATTAGGCTGGGGTAGAAAAATATCTTTTCGCTTTTTTTGATTATATCGTTTGGCTTGAGTTAGCGGTAAAACTTGACTTATTTGACATTACAGTGAAAACAAATTGTCGTTCCAACGCACAATTTCTTGCAAATTGGAGTCAAAAGCACATCTATAAGAACCTCGTTCTTTTTGGCAAAAGTTTCGCTATTTTCAATAGGACATTTCGCTGTACGATTCTCTCTAACTGTTCCTGTTGCTAAAATCCTTTATCCTTTAGAGCAGCAAAAAGAGAATAAGACTGAAGAAATTATCGAAAAATATTTTTGATGACGCGGTTTTTTACCACTGACAAAAGACCCATAACAACCCTTGTTCTAATGCCATATATGATCTGCGTTTTTTTCTTTTCCCCCATAAGGAAAGAACTTGAATAAATAACCAGTGTCGAGCATAAACACCCAAAACTTGAATCCCAAAACTAATTGGCTTCCCGCGAATAAACATTTTCAAGAGTGTCGTCAAAATATGGGACCATTTCTTCATCAATAGAAAGATTTTCAGCAAATATACCCAACTGGGTACACTTTTTGTTTATAATTTCAAAAATCGGTGTTAGCTTTGCAAACTTGTCACTTTTTTTTAGTTTTGAGTTATCACTAGATGAATATATCGTTTTATTGATCTGAATCTATTTCGACTCATAGTTTCCCCGACAACACGGACTTCTTTATCTTCATCTTTTGACCAGTACATATCAGCTTGCGGCAAAATTTAAACCCAGAAAAAGGAATGCCAATAAATCTTTTGAAATCGCATTCATTAATTTCAAAATCATGATGGTTTTTTTTGAGCTGCGTAAGTACAGGTAAACTCAAAAAACTATCAACTACTTCTTTATCAAAAAATAAAGAAAAAATTTCATAAGGTGATTTATTACCCTGCTCGGCTTTGATATTCTCCAAAAACGCTCGGAACTAAGCTGGGGAGCGGGTTTTACGGGGTATTTCAGTAATTTTCAATTTGGAACAACAGATTTAGTGCCCTTCCTTCTTGACAATCGGTCCTAGCACGTTTAGCTAATTGACTCAAAGGTACATCTTCGGAATCATCACTGTCAATACTTTCTTGTGTTATGTTAGGGAAATTTTCCCCGATATCCTCTTCCCCCCTTTCGTTTTTAATTGGTTCTACTTCATAAGTCCCCGCAATGTCCGTTTCCAGTTTTCCTCACCGAGAATATTTTCGTCAATATCTTCTTCGTCCGTAACTTCATCTGTCTCGGGCGGCACTAAATGACATCAACAGAATCAGCTATTTGACAATCTGAATCTTCTTCTAATAAAGAAAACCCTTTTGGTCAATGGTCTTTTCATTTGGTACGTTGACAACCCACTAAAACAGTTTGAATAATAAAAAAATAATATCGTCAAACTATAAAAAAAATAAATAAAACATACCTCATTTTTAGAAAGTAATATGAATAGGAAAAGAACCAACTAAAATCTTTCAAGCAATGCACTTAGACTAACTAATTTGCAAAACTCTTTATCACAGCGAAACGAACTGAAACACGGATGAGACCTGTCTCAACTCGTAAAAAAATGTCTTACCTGTTACTGGCCATAGGTGCGTATACGCATCAGCTACAAATACAGACGGATTTCGAAAACATTTTCAAAATTGAACTGATCTAAGTATCTGGAGTACTAATCATATATAGAAAGGTTTCGTTGACGCACCTTTGGCCATTAATGGGTTAAAGTAAAATATGGGCATTACTTAAAGTAAAATGCTTAGTAATTTTAAAAAAGTACTTTTTTACTTGAAAACTTAGTGATACTAATACTTAGTGTATCGTGTTTAATATATGTGGTAATTAAAACAAATAAAATATTTATACAAATATGCATCATACGCACACGTCACACTATGCAAACTGCATTCTCGGCAAGTTTAACATTAAATTACTCTGAAATATTTTTTTTATCCTACCCCAAACATCACCAGAATTTTTTCACAAAAAAAAGTGTTAAAACGATGGCGGTCAGCATCAATCAAAAATACTAAATCGGCGCGGAGGCGGCGTTCGCCGGATTCAAAGCGGCCCGCCGTGTTTCAGGATGCTCTTTCTGGCTGGCCAAAATACCGGCAGTTTTTCCATAAAGAAAGGTAATCAAATTCTTCGTTGTAATTCAATTATTTATTAGGTAATTGAATTAATTTCTAGGTAATTCAATTACTTTATCAGTAATTCAATTACTGAGAAGTAATTGAATACGATTTTTCAATTATTTTAATTCAATTATCGACAGCGCTGGTGACGACACACCAACGCCAGCAAGGAGGTGTCCATTAATTACATAAAGCGATTTTGGCGATCTTTCGATTCTCCTTCCCCCTTGCTGAAATATAAAATTCGACTCGAATTCTCCCCACAATCTCACCTAAAATTTATCAATATGTGCTTTTTTTTTAAAAAACATAATTTGCCTATTTATTTTTATTTAAAAGTTGTTCAGACTAGTATTTAAAATTAATAGGAACATAGTCCTAGAATCACAGTGAGAAAATATCTATCATTAAGATTAGCTTGGCCTACCTTTAAAACTGTGTGTAACAAACTTTTAATTTGTTTTAAAAACCAAAAAAAAAAAAATTCCATAGAAAAATGAAATGATTTTGACAACTAGTTACCTAAATTAAACACAATTTATAACATTTAAAACTATTAATTACCTGACTGTATTTTTTTCTTGGCAAGATATTTAATTGTATCAGACAGTGGAATCTCAAACAATTATGTTCTTGGCTTAACTGGTTAATTAGAGACGCTTAATTTGATTCTAGGCGTTAAGTTTTTTTAATGTGTTTTAAATTTTACGACAATTGGTCGGTGACATGGATTAAATGGGTTAGATTTTAACCACTTAAGAGTAACGTACCTATCTCAGATATGAAAAGTCGGCGGAAAAAACGATGAAAGTCCAGTTCTGGGCCAAAATAAGTTAATTAATAGAAAAGGTTTCGATAAGGATTCATTGGAATAAAGTGTATTTATTCATATTTAAACATATATAAAAACCAGTTAATAAATCTCCGGTAGCAAAAAAAGCCATAAAATATCTTAAGTAAACAATCCGTACAGGTCCCATAAAACCTTTCTTTGGCCGGTCTTTTCAAAGAATGTTTAAAAATCATTTTTTATGTTGAGATGAGTTATTCGAAAAATTACCTGAATATAGGCATTTTTCTAAAACAAAGCAATTTTTCGCTCTAAATTATTTTGTTAAAAGGTTATCAATACAAGAAGATGGGTGTAGATTTTTTCGTATTTAGAACAAATCGTAATAATTATTTTAACCTGGACAAAAATTTTCAAATGTACTTCCGGCGGTATTGAAAGTTTAGTTGTGTAAATAAAGACGCATGTCAGCTATCGAAAATTTTATGACTGTTTTTTTTCTTGGTTTAAATATGAATAAATACACATACTCTGTACCAAAAAAACCTTAGGGTTATCTAATACAGTAAATCCCGCTAATCCGAACTAAGTGGGACCAAAGCCTGTTCGGATTAGCGAAAATCCGGATTAGGCGGAATTTTGCCACTTTATATCAAGTGATTGGTATATTTAGCGTCTGATGTGTAAAATATTAAAGGTTGACGCCAAATACATTTTTATTATTTAACAATAGATGGTATAAAGCCGATTTAGTGCATTGCGTCAGAAGAAGATTACTGACTTTAAATTGTGCTAGTCAATAATTTATAAGTGTCAATAAATAAATTATTATTAGATTTTATTAATAAACGTACGACGTTACTTAAAAAAAAACTTATTTTTCTTTACTTTTCCTAGTTCTAAAATTTTATATTTTTTTTTGTGTCCGGCCCTGTACGGATAAAGCGAATTTTCGGATTAGCGGGGTTCGGATTAACGGGACTCTAATGTATATGCACTAACGTAAAACCGCTGGGCGAGCTGCAGATAGTAAAACATCTGTCATTGAAGAAAAATACAAGTGACACCAGAGCTGTCAAAACTTGAAGTAGGTACTTCAAGTAAAATTTTACTTGAAGTACTTTTTTGTACTTCAAGTATTTTACTTCAAGTACTTTTTTTTAGGAGGTACTTGATTAGTTTTTATGACGATACTTGGATTTTTACTTGATTTGACCAAGTAAATTACTTGAAGTATTTATTTAAGTACTTGAAGTTTGACGTACTTGAAGTAAAAAAAGTACTTCAAGTAAAAAAAGTACTTTAAGTAAAGAAAGTACTTCAAGTAAATAAGAAGTACTTGAAGTAAAAACAATACTTCAAGTAAATAAAAAGTACTTGAAGTAAAAATCAACCAAGTACTCGAATTTACACGCCTTAGATAATCGTACAAACAAGTTAAAACAAAAATACGCGCAACCGCTGCTGCGTCAACGTGAAAATTATAAGTGCTCTGATCTGGTGAAAACAACTTGCTGTAGGCACCCATATGAAAACACTCGCTTTTGACAGATGTATCGGAGGGCAACGGGTGCCAACGCCAACCATTTGGCAACCACAGGGAAAAAACCCATTTTGGGAAAAACCAATATTTCCTATAATAGTTTAAGGCCCAAGCGCTTACCAGTACGGCATTGTAGGCTGTTGCAAAATTTACATACGAAATTTTACATTATTTCGGACATCGGACTAAGATCGCGACTTAAAACGGGACACTTAACAGCCCTACTTGTTCTCCTAACTATAGTTTTACCGACTGGCCTACTTTCCAATGACGTAGCGCTCAGTCCTTAAAGCTTTAGGAGTTGTTGGAAAACCCCGTTTTGAGGAATAAACCCTCTAACTTCCTTACAAAAAATACTACTCAATATAATTTGTTTTACTTGAAGTACTTTAAATTACTTCAAGTACTTTTATGTACTTCAAGTACTTTGGTGTACACTTCAAGTACTTTGTTTTACTTTAAGTACTTTATTTTACTTCAAGTACTTTGTTTTACTTCAAGTACTTTGGTTTACTTTAAGTACTTGGATTTACTTCAAGTAAAATACTTTGGTGAAACTTCAAGTACTTTTTCAATTTACTTGAAAATGCAAGTATATTTTAATGAATACTTGGTACTTGTAATTAAAGTAATTTTTGAATAATTAAAAACTTGGGACTTGTACTTGAAGTACTATTTAAGAGTACTTTGACAGCTCTGAGTGACACAAATGTCAACTGTTTCAAAAAAGGTGTTGTGTAAGGATACTCTTCTATTAACTGCACTGGGTTTTTTTAATAAAGAAATTTAAATTGCTATTACTCGCAAAATAAATAAATAAATTAATTTTATTTGTGGCTTGCTGCCAATTAAAATTTATTCTTTTAGAACGTCTTTTAATCTATCTTATAAATAGAAAATAAAAAACCCTTTACCTCAAATTATCTATCTTGCAACATTTATCGTTTTTTCCTGCCGACTCTGCATATGACAAAAAATTACATAAAAAGCTTACTTACATATTATATTTCTTTATGTCGTTATGGCCTACCATGAAACAATGGCTAAAATTTAAAAAAAATACATCATTGACTTATTTTGCAAAAAAAAGATGGTAGGTTATATACACTTAAAATGCTCAAAATGTACTTAATAAAAATATGTAAAAATATACAGGGTGTCCTCTTAACAAAACAAAAGTTTAGTTTATACCTTAAAAATATGTAATCCAGAAAATGTCCGACTTCATCACTAGATTCTACATAAAAAAATTATGATAATCCGTTTTTAAATTTTGTTTGAATACATGGTAGGCGAGACACGGGCGGTGCCTAAGGAAAAGGGTCATGAAACTTTTTCGTTTGGACAAAAAGTAGCATGGTAAAAGGGTGTGTAAAACGCAACCCCCTATCTCTACTAATAAGGAGGAGTTACCCTGTAAAACATACCAAATTTGGACACCCTGTACGTCCAAAAAATCAGTTATTTTATTGATTTTAATTAATCACCATGAGTCGTCACTGTTCTTTTTTACATTACATTTTAACTACTCTCTTATTTTACTAATTGCATATCAGTAGGCGGTATAAAATGAAGCAACTACCTATGAAATAATAAGTTTCTTTTACTTGGTCAATCACTACCTTGTAGTTATTTTATTTCGTTCATCCGGAAATCCGGAACACAACTTTCTTGAATCGTTTTATAATGACCTGGTTAACGAAATGGGATGGTGACAAAAAATAAAAACATCATCCGGTATCATAGTTAAGCTTCGAAACAGCTTGTTCATTTTAGAAAGGCTTGTTCACTATACAGGGTGTCCGGAAAGGTCGTAAAAATAATTGAGGATAATGTAGACTGGGTGCAAATTTTACGATTTAAAGACGCCCGTGCAATCACTTATCAATCAGTAGTTTAAACAAAGGTTTAACTACTTCTTTATAAAATATACCTGCTCTATTTTTTTTTCAAAATTTTATACATATTATGAATAAATAAACCTATACTAGGCCCCTTCGACAGCAGAATACGCTTGTCCAATATAGAGCAGATCTAAATATGCAAAGATGAAACATTCCCCTGTACTCCTACTATATCAGGCTTCAGGTTTTTTCTCCCCGGAGGATCGACGCGAAGCAGCTTAACATATCGAAAAATTTAAACAAATGTTTGATGACAGACACCTCCTCCACAAACCAGGCTTCAGGTTTTTTCTCCTCGGAAGATCGACGGGAAGCAGCTCAACATATCAAAGATTTAAACAAATGTTTGATGACAGACACCTCCTTCAATATTGAGGAACCGCATGGAACCAGCAGCCTAAAATCTAGAAAGAGATTTATGCGCAAGACAAGCATAGAACCACCGAGTTTCCCACTCCAACAGGAACCGCCCCGAGTGATGAACCTGGTGTTGTTCCTGTTAGACATAATCTGGCAAAGTGGAGAATGAGAGATGCTGAGGAGGTGTTTTGTGAATATGGAGTAGGACAGTCTAAGAACATGTGTGCACTGTCCATCAAGGTGCACCCCTGATGATTTATGGCTTGATGATACTAAAGCCTTGGACGCAGCCCGATACTGGGCAGAAAAATTGTAGATAGAAAAAAAAATAATAGGATAGGTCCCGTGCACATTTTTTTAATAAAAATAACCCTTCATACCTAAACAATGCTTCTGCCAAATTAAAAATTCAAATATAAAACTTTCACTCGAAAAGGGTATCTACGTCGCAAGGAGCTAAACACACGTACTCACAACGCCTAATCGCCATACGGGATTATATCCAAGGGCGTAGCCAGGATTGTATATAAGGGGGGGCAGACAAAGAAAATCGTAGATTATATTGTTTGTTTTGATGGTTGTTTTTACCTTATGAGTTTCACATGAGCAGTGGAGGTAGTAATTAAAAAAATATATAAAAACAGAAATAGCTTGAATGAATGCAAGCGGCGACCGATAAAGGCGCACAACATTGGCTGATGAGTTGCCCTCCCCCCCCCCGCTTCGCTTCTATGTCTATTGTACTTAGG
Source organism: Listronotus oregonensis (assembly GCA_019359885.1). Classification (NCBI taxonomy): domain Eukaryota; kingdom Metazoa; phylum Arthropoda; class Insecta; order Coleoptera; family Curculionidae; genus Listronotus; species Listronotus oregonensis. The sequence continues at coordinate 14,412 of JAHBCN010014351.1, forward strand.
GTTCTTTACTACTTTTTTAAAGGTCTTTTGGGTTTTCACAAATTGTTTTATGATTCATTTTTCTATAACAAAAAAAACTACGCTACCCTTGTCGTTATAAGTGACATTTTTTAGAGTAAGAAATGATGTAAACAAAAATTAGATTGGAGATCACATCACGTATAGTTGGATTTCACAAGCCAGCCTTTAAGCCTGTTAGTTTCTTAGGTCTTATAAGAAGCGTCGCAAGTTATAAAGCTCCTCAGAATTACAGTTTACCAGCGAACGACCGATCTTTAAGGGGAAACAGCTGCCCCTCCTGCCCGTACCTCGCTACGCCCATGATTATATTCATATATTCAAGTTTATTTATTTAATTTAGTTTCTATTAACAGTCGTCGACCTTATTTATTGATAATTACCACCTCAACCCTCTTCCTGACCCCTACGTCAGTAATTAGAGTATGGTTTGCTTATTATACACACGGTTGGCAAACCAATTTCTTGCATGAAGAGATTTTTAATGCGATAAAAGAAGAGATTTAATAGGCAAAGGCTTGAGCAAAATAAAGACAGACAGAAAACGTGCTGTGGCAAATTCCCCTTCTACCGGCCCAACAAGAAGAGAAGAATACGGCAGGCAGGGCATTCGGTCAATTCAGCGGAAGGCGATCGGAACTCGGCAGAATTTGCCGGACCCCGGACATTAAAGGAGTGATTGTCAAACGCGTTTTTGGAGAATTTTTATCAGACTTAAGCCAAAAAATAAAATAAAAACTGCTTTTCTAAAAAAAATAAACTCATAAACATTCAACAAAATTAATGAAATTATTAGTAATCCTAATAATAAAATAATAAAAAAAGAATTATCATTTTAATAAATGGTTGAAGACATTGCCCTGCTGCGCTTCGCAATACCCGAGCCGATTATCCACTCAGAAGGGTGCAATGTTTCCATCACTTTAATTGATGCAGAAAATAGCTGGACGCTTGTACTGCATACCCAGTGAACATTATGCTAACGAATCGCCGTCGTCCGTCGTCGTATTGAAAGTGGAACAGGGGAAATTGTTGCCGTTCTCTTTTTCAATCTGGGACCATACCATATGTATCCTACTCTATTGCATTAAAATCGCAATGCAAATCCTGTATGTAGAACTGATTCAGATGTATAAAAAAAGAAATAAATATAATTTTAGTTTTTTATGCAATATACCTATTTGGTACAAAATGGTAATAAATATAACCTCTAAAAACGTGACATGAGACAGTAAATTTGAATTTGTTTTCGAAAACCTCCAGACTAACTCGTTAAGTTCCCAGGGGTAAATACCTGTAAACTAGTGACCATCGACCAGTTTTAAGTATATGTATATTTACATGGTTATTAATGCCTTAGGCAACATGACGCAATATTATGCCGTAAATCCCAATGATATTGATATCTATTAGCAACGTTTAACAGATATTACGTGTTCCAATGTACAGTAAATATTTAACACCGGTAAACACAGCATTTTAAAAGTGAAAGCGTCTGTAACATCCGCTATCTATTTCTACGACGATCCGACGTCAGCACTTTTGAATCAGCAAAACAATAAATTCTTTTTAAATTATTCTGTTTTAATCTTTATTTGCAATATTAGTCCAGGTACAGAAAGCCTCAGGCAAAAAGTCCATATGGTGTGGTTATGCCAATTTTCGAAAAATGCATTCTGGTGTAATAAATGCATTTTGCAATTGCATAATTACTTGCAATATTATAAGAACGACTGGAAACTCGGAAAAATCGCTCGAAAATCGTGAATCGGACAAGGGGGTTTTCGGGGATGTCGAAATCAATTCTGGCATTAGAATTACCCGGGGGCGCTCGGGGATCGTTCTGCGAGAGTGATTGGGGGGAATTGCAGCGTCCATGAAAATCAGCTAAAAATCGTTATTCGGGGATGCCAAATTCAATTCTGGCATTAGAATTACCCAGGGGCGCTCGGGGTGGTTCTGCGGGGAAGGTAATGAAGAAAGTGAAAAATCACAAATTATAAAAATAATACTTTATTTAAATAATAAATTGTACTTTTTATTAATATTAAATTATTCATCATAAAGTTTAATTTTTAACTTAAATACTAAACATCTTCTTCAAACTCTTCTTCCCCTTCTTCATCTTCTTCCTCGTCACTATCATCGGCCTGGTTGGAAGTTCCTTTTTGGTTTGAGCAATTGCCATCGCAATGCTTGCATGCAAGTGAGTACTTCAAGCCACTTCGTCGCACCCGCACCCTGTGTCACAGTCGGTTTCACAGGAACAAGAGATACTGCATAAAATTTTCTTCGGACCGGGTCCCTGGGTCATGGTGACAGGACAGGATTCCCTCATTTCTTTTCGCGCCGGTCCCTACGGTAACGATACTTTACTCTCTTTATAGCTTTGACGCCTTTTTCAAGTTTTGAGGCAGAAAGGATTTTAGAAGCAATTGTTTTTATAATATTTGTAATATAATTTATTATTAAATTACAATTTTTATCCTTTATACCCCCGGGTTATTCCAATGCCAGAATTGATTTCGGCATCCCCAAAAACCCCCGAGTAAGGATTTTCGAGAGATTTTTCCGAGTTTCCAGTTGTTCTTATAATATTGTAAGTAATTATGCAATTGTAAAATGCATTTATTGCACCAAAATGCATTTTTCGAAAAATGGCATAACCACACAATGCAGAAAACCGCATCTCGATATCTGCTGGCCTTAAAAATTTCCGATTTATTTCCTAACTTCCCTGGATTATATGTATTGTATTGGTATTAGTACGTTTTTGTTGGGATTACTCGCCATGAATTTCTTTAGAAAATGGGACCACTTCGGTCTTGGTCCCGGGGTATAGCGAGTTGAGCCTGCTAAGCCCTATTGACCCGTAGAAATTGGAGATCGCCTAAAGGCGGGTACGCATATGAGCACGTACGAGAATGAGGCAACCCGAGGACGCATGAGCATACGTATGTGTACGTCCGAACGAGGCGTAAATTTGTTTGAAACCGTATGCATTCGGCCGCGACCCGATTCAACTGTTGTCGGTACATCAAAGTGAGGCATCGCCTCGTGCGCTGCTCATCTGTGCTCAGTGGGTTGGAAATAAAAAAATTCATTTCGAGGCAGCCACATGTTGTTGGTTTGTAGTAGTGTGTGTCTCGTATATTTTAATAACAATATTACGAGTATTTTTTTAAATGCAACAATTGAATGGTCTCAGCAAATTGTGCGAGTGCTTCTTGAAGAATATCAAAAAAGGGAGATCTTATGAAAACCAAGACTCCCGTTGTATTATAATACCATTAAAAAGGCAGACGCTTGGCGAGAAATAGCTGAGATTTTAAATGTAGAGGTTCAAGAAATTAAAAAGAAAATCAAAAGTCTAAAGGGCTCATTCAGACGAGAGAAAAATAGAGTAAAAAAATGAACTGGTAGAGATCGAACGCTGGAATAACACCGATACGTCACGGTCTCATACCTGATATAAAACCGTGACGTATCGGTGTTGTTCTAACAGCGCAGCGTTCGATCTCTACAGGAAAAGGTTTGTTAATGACATTTTTGAAATTTCGCACCTGCGTACGTTCAGCGTCATCAGAATCTGAATTGGCCCTATTTATGAACTACTGAAACACAAGAAAATGCTCACCACATTTATGGATCGATTCCGTACAACGCCTCGTGTGTCCACTATTCAGGTTACCAAAAAATTATTTTTTCCGAGGCCGCACCAAATCCGAGGCAAATGGTTCGGCCTCGGGCTGCCTCATTCGCGTTCGTGCTCATATGCGTACCCGCCTTAAAACAGAAAAAGGAAAAAAAACCCTAAGTAATTCAGAACACTAATTTACATTTCGGTGGCAAGTCGACCACCGTTGACGAGATGAAATAAAAAGAAAAACAAAATAGAAATTAAACTTAATTTTTAAAAAACTTAGGTTAAAAAATTCAAGAAATTCTAAAAACTTTATTAGTATTTATGACGTTTTGTTATAAATATTAATATTTATGACACAACATCATTAGTATAAAAAAATTTTTAGAATGTCTTAAATTTAAAAACCAAAATTTTTAAAAAGTTGAGCTTTAATTTCTATTTTGTTCTTTTTTAATTTCATCTTGACAACGATGGCCGACTTGCCAGCGAAACCTAGATTAGTGTTTTGATTTTTGTTTAGGTTTTTTGGGGGTGTTCCAGGCGATCTGTTAGTTCATAGGGGACAGGCTCAGTTCACTATGCTCCGCGACCAACACCGAAGTGGTCCCATTTTTTAGAAAATTTGAAGGCAAGTAATTCTAACAAAAACATACTAAAATCTTTATTTTGTCAGAAAATATATATAATAACTTGTCGAAATTCAAAAATAAAAAAATATATACTATGTAAATGTGCCTTAATGGTATACTGTGTGTTCTGACCTGCAAAAAGTAAAATTATTTACTATTGTCATATGTTTACCTTAAAGCTTTCCAAAAAAATCTATACATGTTCAAAGATTTTAAATTAAAATTTAAAACTAGGACTGAACAAATTCGTACTCTTACTGCGCCGATCCAAATTCGCCATATTGTACTTTGTTTGTTTACAATAAGTTAACCCAGTTTTAATGCAACAACTTTTGACTTATCGGAGTTATTGTATTTTTTGGAAAATATCGGGTTGCAGTGTGAAAAATTGCCATAACTGAAGTAAAAAAAACAAAAAATGAAAAATAATACAATACCAACTTTCGTATATCAAAAGACGAAAGAACTAAGCAGTAGACTGATTTGTTTAATCGTAAAATAAATTAAAAAGTGGCATGTTTTGCATTCATTAAATTTACACTCAACCAAGTATTTTAATGATTCTAAGACCAAGCATGGTTTTTCATACATGTTTCAGCAAGAGTCTTTTCAGTACATTTTTAACCGAGTGTTTCATAAAAATAATGGAAAATCTTATGTCTTATTTGCTTTGAACCTCTTATAGGGCTAAATTATAGTAAAAAAGAAATTATAACATTTAAAAAAAAACCAATATTTGTTCGTGTTTCATTCATTTATATCATTTGAATTGCCGCGACCTAATATGGCGGATTTGGATCAGAAAGATGACTGGCTGTTCAAGAAGGCTGCGCCGTCACACTTCTTGTTTCCTTACATCATGGGGCCATATTTATGGCTTTCCTCGTGTTAAAAAAATTGCGAAGTTCTCATATGAATTAAATTTATTTTGTTCTAGTCAAAATAAATATGAAATACTGTTAATAAAACCTATCGAAAAAATTGGACGCTTCGAAAAACGAATCAATAAACGAGGTGAGAAAATGTCAATTTTATATGGTACCTCTTTTTTTCAATCCAAATAATTCAGTATTCTGCAGAACAAAATACAGTGATAACCGTTATCACTTGAAAACGGTTGGAGATACATCACTAACCGAAACGTTGTGTAACAATTAATAAATAAAGAGAATGCAATTCCAAGATTTTAGGATTATTAAAACCAATATATTGTCTAACACTTTCAAGAAAACCAAATAAAAATTTGTTAATTTTTGATACAAATTCCTATTACTAATTATTATAAATATTAATAACACATCTTTTACAATTCTTTAAAACAATTCCTGCTGCTGATGATGATGAGGATAATAGTGAAGTAATAACGGTAATGGGCTGTTGACAGCTCGCACTCGGGCTGGTATACTACTCAATTTTTCATTGCATTGATTTTTCACCGATTTGCCATTAAACCATATCAAAAACTGGTTGTATATTTTCTTATATTTCAATCGACAATAATGATTCGGTAACATGTACTGCGGCAACTTCTACGTCCAAAGGAAGACTTTCGAAATCGCTCATCGTAATTTATAAATAGATTTTTCTATGCGAAAATACTTTTTTTTACTGTACAGTACAAAATGATTTTTTAGAACAAAACAAATGCCTAATTGATAAACAACATTCGTAACTATGATCTGGATCTCGTAACAGTTCCATTTAACTGTAACAATGCCATAGTTAAAAGTGTTAAAGGTATGCAACTAATAAACGAAAATTAAAAGAGTATTTTCTTATTTTTCAGATGTGGATAAAATGTTGTAAATCACATGTGCGTTTAAACATGACTACAACACTCGTGTCATTAGAACGACACGGTCTACGACCTCGTCATTCAAATATGTTACACTCTTTGTAATCATGTTCATAAACGCACTGGCAATGGAAATAACTAACTATTCTAGTTAGTATATTTATAATTTTCAAAAAATAAAAATGGTAGTAAGTTAATTAATTTTAAAGGTACCGCGTTTCTTCAATGGGAGGTAGGGCAAACATTTTTCCAAGGCCCTTATTCTTGAGCCGATAAACGACAATATCATATAATTATTGTCAACTGTTCTGCAGTTTTTTGCAATCCGAGAACGCACTACTTAACATTTTTTTACCGTTTCCACTAGAACTAAAAGAAAATACTTTATTTGTTTTTATTTTATCTCACGTTCCACCAGTCGTTGAGTATGTAAGTGTCTCGTAGGTATGTTTAGAAGTATGAACTAAAAGTGTTTAAAATCACCAGTAATTTTAAGAAACGCATAAGAATGTATAGTTTACTAGCACGAGTCTGTCTTGAATGTATTTTTTGTACATTTTACCGACTAATGAGTAAGGCAAATCACTGCATACTTATTTTAAGTATCTACATATGTTACCTATATGGTTATCTACACATATTTGTTACAGCAGTTTTTAAAAACGATAACCTATGTATTCACTATAAGGGTTATCTACGATCGAGTTGAAAGTGACAACTTTTAAAATGGTTTATGGTTTATAGGATTTTTAAAAAATAAAATTATTCAATATAGTGTTTTGCTTTTTTTCTTTTTTTTTTATATTTCTTGGATTTTGCCTAGAGACTAGAATACCCATTTAGTCTCTAGGCATAACAATTTTTAAAATCGATAAAAAAAATTTTTTAGTTGTTTTTCAAAAATACATAAACACATTTTAAAGTTGAGAAAATTAAAAACTAAAAAAATTGTCGGATGGTAAAGTGTGGGATCCTGGCGTGCAGGATTCCAACCCTTCTGGTCATCTAAAACAAAAAAAAAAAATTCTTAACGTGAAAATTGTTATCGCCTCGCTCAAAAGTAAAAAAAAAGTTCCTTTTTTTAGCAGTTTCTGATTTTTTCTAAAATAGTAAAAATCAACATTTTGACTTGAATCTGCTTGGTTATATAGAAGATTGTATGGGGGTTCACCCAAAATTATAATAAAAAAATAGTTTCGAGAAAAAAAGGGTTTTAAAATTTTAGGTTAAGTTTATTTGGGGGAAAAATTTACCAAGGGGGTTAAAGATAGGGAAATAAAATTTTAAATTTAAATTTTTGGGGTTACCCCTTTTCTCCAGGAGTTTTTTAAATATACAGGGTGTCCCAAAAAAAATGCCGGGGTTTTATTTTTTAAATAAACCCCCCATACAAATTTTTCGATTTTAAAAAAATCCTCTGAATTTTTTTTAAAAAATTAATATGTTTAAGGGCGGGTTTTAAAAAAATTGACTTAAAAAATTTAAAATAAAACATACCCACATAATTATTGTGGGGCGCGTAGATAATCATAATCAAAATTTCCGAAGAATGATAAAATGACGTCTAAAATTTGTTCAATAACTGTTAGAAAAGCGTAAAAAACCCATCCGTTTTAACAAAAATAGAGACATTTGTTTTCCATGCCCCTTGATCTTACGCGTCCCAGCTTAATAATTTGTGGATATGTTTTACTTTTTAATTTTTTAACTCGATATTTTAAAAACGGTACCCCAAATATGGGGATATTATATTTTTTTAAGGGGGAATCCCCAGGAGTTTAAAAAATAAAATAAAAGGTGCTTCATTAAAAAAATATATAATTCCGCATTTGTTTTGGGACACCCGTATATTCAAAATGTTTGGGGGTACTATCAAGTGGACCCTAAAACATTTGTTTTATACATTTTACCTTTTTTTAACGAACCCGGGATGATGCAAAAAAAAAAACCCTGCATATTACTAACATTTCCTTTTGGGGTTTCCGGCTGCATATATCGGACCTTCTCCTACCCCCCAAAATTAATATTTAAGAATTTTTTTTGAAGAGACACTTTTTTTTTTTTTTTAAGATTTAAAAATCGAAAATCAGAACTTTGATTGTAGCTTATTTTACCGAACAACAATTTAATTATAAAAGGAGGATGTCGCGTTGTTAAATTTAAAAAGGCTTAGCAGTTTAGAATGTTTAAAAAACGTCATTGTCAGTGTTTTTTAATATTTTAGTAGGCAATCTGTCAAAAAAAGACATTTTGTTAAACATTCAAACCGTTAACTTAGCAAATTAAAAATTAACAACGGTTTAGAATGTGTAAAAAATGTCAGATTTTTAAGGGTACTAAAACATTTTTAAAACAATAAAATGACGTTTTGTTAAACATTCTAAACTCTTTTCTAAATTTAACAAC